>PVLD010003280.1:72812-145751 GCA_004027595.1 Dinomys branickii | reverse complement strand
GTTTTTTTCTGTTGTTGAGAGGATTAACTGTCTGACTAAATTTGCATGTCTGTATATGGGTTCATACATTTACAATTCGAAGATATCAATGGATAAAGCAATAACCACTGTTGAGACCATATCACCTTGTCTATAGATTAGTTGTGATTGTACTATTTTTTATGATAATTGGTGTCTGTTTGTCAATATGTTTTTGTACCTTTATGTTTCTAAAATAAAAAAAAAAAAAATCAATCAGTCAAATCAATCAATCAATCCTCAAACTTTTTCCCACCAGGTCTTCATAAAAGTCATTCCCTCTTACTCAAAAGTAATTCCTACATTATCATTTTATGAGCTCTCTATCCCTAAAATGTATCATACCAACCAAACGTAGAATTGTTTGTTATCTATCTTGTTCATCACCAAATCCTCAATCTCTAGCACAGGGGAATAAATCAGAAAGATTTAGGAGACTGGAGATGCAGTACAGTGGTGGAATATTTGTCTAGCATGTACAAAGCCCTGTGTTTGATTCCTAGTACTATAAAACAAAATCAAAACAAAACAAAAAAGAGAAAAGAAAACAAGAGAAAAAAATAGAAAGGGAAAGAAGGAGAAGAGAGGGAAGGAAGGAAAGGAATACTTGAGGCAAAAATCAGTGTACATACTTGGCAAAAGCAATGAATTAATTCACACCACACAAAAAAAAATTACTATAAAATCTGGGACATATTTTTAATTCCAGCATTCTGAGAGGCTGAAGCAGGATGACTTCAAGTTTAAGCCCCACCTCAGCAATTGAGCAACTCTGTGAGAATCTATCTCAAAAATAAAAAAGGGGTAGGGATGTAGTTTAATATAAAGGCCCTGGGTTCAATTCCAAGTACTGCAAAAAATAAATGAATAAATAAATAAATAAATTACTGTAGAGATAGAAAGCTAACATAAAATAGCATGGCAAGCCCAACTGCATTCAGTTCAAAGAAAAGGTTTTGGTGCTAAAAACCTAATTTTCAATCCAATTTTAGAAACATTATTTATAACTCTTGATGGGCAAATAAGACTATTAGATTTCTATTACAAAAAAGTCCTTGGAGCTTCAGTAATGTAGTCAGTTAATACGCAATACTTACACATGACAAAAAATGTCCTACAATGGAGAAAGGCTGTTATCTAACAGAAAAAAAAAAGCTGCAGCTCTTCACCATCTTTTATTTTTTTTTAAATAAGGTCTCGCCATGTTCCCTTGACTAGTCTCAAACTCATGAAGTCAAGTCTCTCATTTCAGCCTTGGGAGTAGCTGAGACTAGACATTTTTCCACCACGCCCTGAAAGATGTGGATTTTTAAATATTAACTTTAAAAGTATGGGAAAAAATGTTTCCATTGGCTTTTATAAACCTGTCTAAATACTAAACTGTAAAAAATGTTTTCTGGTCAGCACATTAGTATTCAACTTTGAACACAAAGCTCCTCAACTGAGCTCTACTCAACCAAGTAGGCCTATCATCCTCTCTATAAAATATACTGACTAGTACCCAGAGAATGATCAAACATCATGATGAACAGGCAATGCTAATAGGTCTACTCTCTTCTATTCACACAATCACTTATTTTCCCCAGTAAGACTACTGTATCAGGTTGCAGATGCAATTCAGAGTAGCATGCTCCAGCCCCTGAAGTCAATCACCAGCACCATGAAAGAGAAAAAAATCTCATGTGTTTTCTCAATTTATATTTATAATTGTATTTACCACTAATAAATGATCTAATTAAATATTAAATATATACTAGAACATGACTATAAAATAATAAGCTGCTTAAGGGTAAACTAACTTGAATGCTTTAGACTTAAGAAACACTGACTGCATTCATTCATTCATTCATTCATTTATTGCCTTTTAAAAATCTGCTTTTGAAGCAAGACTTGGCAGCATATTCCTGTAGTTCTAGCTACTTGGAAGGCTACCACAAAGAGGGTAACGGGCAGCAAGAATCAAGGCCCATCTGGGAAATAAAGTGAGAACCTGTCTCAAAAACAAAAACAAAAAATCTATTTTTGAAAGAGACTAGAAAGAAAGAAACTAGCCAAGAAGGGTTATACAATTTGAATATTTGCACTCAGATTGTTTTAAATTCTTGGTATGTATGTATGCATGGATGTATTTATTAATTTATTTTTGGTACCAAGAATCCAAGAATCAAACTCAGTACCTTGCACTTGCCAGGCAGGTGCTGAGCCACTGAGCTATATCCCTGGCCCTCTTGCTCTGTTTTAAAGAAACCAAAGTCAGAAATTGTAGTCAATGTATCAGATCAACCAAACTTTAATCAAAGAAAAATCTCTGATCCTACAACCAAAGATTTAGAGATGAAAGTAGGGCTAAAGATGTAGCTCACTGGTAGAATATTTGCCTAGTATGCAAGAAGTCCTTGTGTTTGATACACAACACTAAAAAAGAGAAGAGGGAGCTAGACATGAATATACATTCTATAGGTAATAGGTTGAAATATTAATTTAAGAGGTTCGCATTTGCATCACACACCCCCGAAGAAGTTCTTCTGTAATAAGAAATGCAGTATCTTTCATAAGGCACATATAAAGGAGATGCATTTTAATTTTCATTCTATAGAGTAATGATACCACTTTCTATCTAAATCAAACAAGTACTTAAAAACTTTCTAATCACTAATTAAACACAGTACGCTAAAATTTATTCTGCTCACCATTCCTCCCCAAAGTGCACACTGATGGCAGATACATTTCTTACAAGTCCAGCAAAACACGCTAAGCTTTTCATGGTGATTTTCACATCTATATTTTAGAAAGAAAATACAGTTATAAATTAAGTAAATTAAAATGGAAATGTAATTGTACCAACAAATTTCTAAGCTTAGGCAAACATCTATTTTAAATGATTCTGTCTCCAAAAAACAATTATGAAATTTATTCTAGGGCCTGGGGATATAGCTCAGTTGAATAAGTGCTTGCCTGGCAAGTGCAAGGTCCTGAGTTCGATCCCCGGTACCACACACAAAAAAAAAAAAATTAAAAAAAAAAAAAAAGAAATTTATTCTACAGCTTTGGAAAATTAAGCTAAAGAATTATACATTGACAAAATTTCTTAAAGTACCATTTCATTACTATAAAGATATGCAAATTGCAGATTCTTTCTAAATGATATATGAATGTAGCACCACTTCATAGCATCATTACAGATGATAAATACTACCCTACTGTTCTATTTTGGGCTTAATACTCAGACTGACATGTTTACACATACATAAACATGTGTACATGTATAAATACTTTTCCTACACGTGACCAGTGATAATAATAGTTGACATGTAATTAATTGCATACTGTAATACCAGAACTTCATGGGAAGTAACTCAATTTTAAGTTTTCTCTTAAATCAGGTATCCATATGTAAAACAATGGAATTATACTCTATTACGGACTAAATTATGTCCTCCTAAAATTCGTATGTTGCAGCCTTAACCTCCAATATGACTTTATTTGGAGATAGGGCCCTTAAGGAAGTAACTGAGGTCAAATAAAGTCATAAAAAGAAGACCCAAATCTAATGGGACTACAGCCCTATAAAGTGAACACATATATAACAAAGACCATGTTAGGACAGAGCAAGAAGTTGGCCATTGATAAGTCAAAGAAAGAGGCCTCACCAGAAACCAACCCAATCTTGATCTTGGAATTCCAGCCTTCAAAAATTAGAAAATAAATTTCTAATGGTTAAGCCACCAAGTCAGTGGTACTGTTAAGAGTTGCCCTAGCCGACTAATTCAGACCTTTACCTTACATCACATACAAAAATGAACTCAAAATCGATCAAAGAGCTACATATAAAACCAAAAAATAAAATTCTTAAAGAAAAACACAAAGGGGGAAAAGCTTCATCACAGGTTTGGCAGTGATTTCTTGGATGTTATTCCAAAAGCTCAGATGACAACAGTAAAACTGGACATCAAAATTTAAAACTTGTGCACATTAAAAGTCAGTCAATAGAGTTAAAAAGCAACCTAAAAACAAGCAAAAACTGCAAATCATGTATCTGATAAGTGATCAACATCTAGAACATATAAAGAACTCCTTCAACTCAACAAATTAACATGTCCACCCTAGATTTTAAAATGGGCAAATAACATATATATACATCTCTCTGAAGAAGATATGTGAGTTCACATGGCTAACAAGTATATGAAGATGTTTATACTACTATTAGTTCCTAGGAAAATGCAAATCAAAACCTCAGATCCAAGGGCTGGGGATACAGTTCAGTGGCAGAGTGCCTGCTTGGCCAAGTGTGAGGTCCTGAGTTTGAGTCCCAGTACCAAAACAAAACAAAACAAAACCTCACATTCATTAGATGTCTGTGATGAAAACAAACAAAACAAAAACAAAAATAAAAACAAAAAGAACAAGCAAACTCTGAAAGTACTGGATGGGATACAGAAACTGGAATGCTAGGCACTATTGGTAAAATTATAAAATGCTATAGACACCATGGAAAATAGTATGGAGGTTCCTCAAAACATTAAAATAGAAAGCCAGGCATATTGGCCCATATGCCTGTAATCTAGCTGCTCAACATGTGGAGGCAGGAGAATTCCGAATTCAAGACCATCTTGGGCAACTTAGTGACAACTTGTACGAGCAGCTCTCAACATAGCCCAAGAAGAAATAAAAGATCTTTCTACAGTGATACCCACTATCCTTGAGAAAAAAATACCTAATTGTTCACCCGTGGAACATGTTATTATGGTTTCTCTTATATGAGAAACTCAAAACTATAATTTAGGAGCAAAATAAAAGATGACAGGGAACAGGAAGGCAGGCTTTGTGGAGAGGGCAAAGTAACCTGAGGATAGAGGAAGGGAGGGAAGTAAAAAGGAATGAGATGAGATATTTGTATGTACCAACTCCCCACAATGAATGTATTTATTATGTATTGCAAACATATAATTAAAAAGGAAATAAAAAAATATATAGAAAAAATTAAATCATTACTTTTGTGACTTCCATAATGCTATAGAAGTAACAGAAATCCTTAAAGCCCAGTTTAACTTGAATAGTAAAAACAACACTAGGCTTTATTTCTGATTATGAGTTAACATGGTAAACCTCTTTCATTTCTATGATTCTATTTCCTCAGCATAATACAGGAACAGATACAAATTTTTCTAATGATTCCTGAAGTTTCAACCTCTTGCTTTAATATACTATGAATTTAGAAAGAAAAATTACCTTATTAAAAAAAAAACATTCAAAGCCAGATGTGGTGGCACACACCTGTAATCCCAGCACTCTGGGAGACTGAGGCAAAAAGATAACAAATTTAAACCTAGCCTGGGCAATTTAATGACTTAGGGAGACCCTGTCTCAAAAAGTAAAAAAAAAAACACCCCTCCCACCAAAATAAAAAGTGAAAAAAGGCTAGGAGCCCTTTTCAGTGTGAAGGCCTTTGCTTCAATCCACAGTACAACAGATATCATAAATAAACAACATTCCTTTACCTCTCCTAAGTAATTTTACCATTGCTGGACAGTGTTGCCTTGCAATTAACTATGTAGTTTCTTCACTTATAAAAGAGATGACTGCCATGTTACGGTATCTATCCTCATAACAGCCCTCCAGATACGATCAAAATTGTACCATCATATGATGAAAGACCACTTGTTCATTGTTGCTCAAAGACTCTGTTCACAAGGCAGCCTCCAAAAGTAACACTGTATTATTGTGTTCCCATTAAACAGAAAGGAACTGTGCCTCTATCGCCCCTAAATGTAGAATAGAACTTGATGTACATGCATAAATATGTATGTATATTCATGCTATAAATGTTGAACATTTTAATAATTTCTTTTAAATATTAAAGAACAGAATTACCAAATGAAAGAATGCTTTAAGGACTATTAAATTTCTCATTTATAAATAATTAAAAGAAAACTACTCAAGTGTCATTAGGGTTGGAAGTTTAGCTCAGTAGCAGAGCATGCCTCATAGGCACGAGGCCCTAGGTTCAGTACGCAGCACCAAACGTGGGCACACACACAGACACTCTTGTACACAGGCACATTTATACAGTATCATTAAAATGGCATGTGGTAAAACCTATTTTGAACAAAGAAATTGAGGGCATACTTGTCCTTTTCATTTTCTTCATGTTTGGTGAGACTGCAGAGTTGAAGAGTATCAAGCTGTTGTGTTACTTCTTCTGCCCAACGACAATTTACTAGCTCTCGTAGCTGGAGTGGAGCACTAGAAAGAAAATCCATACAAATATTCTAACTCAGGATTCTGAGATTAATTTTCTAAAATAAACACATTCCTCCACCCAGAGCTCATAATGATATTCATATCACAATACTACTAAAATAATGAGGGGCCAGGAATATAGCTCAGTGCCACAGCGCCTGCCTGGCAAGCACAAGGTCCTGAGCTTGATTCCCAGTACCAAAAAATAAGTAAGTAAAAACAAAAACATAATGAAACATAAGCTTTGAACCTTACTTTCACCACATTAATACATCATTTACTGAAAGGAAAAACTACCTGAATAACAACAAAAAATACTGATAATTCAGAATAGAGACTTAATTTTCAATCTCTAATTATAAAGTTATACTACCAAAATGATATCTATGGGGCTAGAAACACAGTTCAGTAGTAGAGCACATGCTTTAATGTGCCCAAGAAGTGGGTTTGGCCTCCAGAACTACCCCCCTCAAAAAAGAAAATGATAGCTACCACCTACATGTGACCATTTTAATTATTTTTTTTTTAAACTGAAATGTCAGGCAATACCTGGTGGCATATACCTATAATTCCAGCACTCAGGAAGCTGAGGCTGGAGGATCACTGCAGAGTTCAAGGCCAATCTGGGCTACAAAATGAGTTCAAGGCCAGCCTGAACTGCACAGTGAACCCTTGTCTCAATGAGATGACAAAAAAAAAAAAAAAATCCCTGAAATGTCACCACCCAGTCACAGTTGGCATTTCAAGTGCTCAATCACCATGTGTAGCTAGTGGCTACCATACAGGATAGTGCAGAAGCATAATACTGCTTGTCTTCTCACACACTAAGAAAAGTGAACAATACAGAATGAAAAAGGGGCAGAAGATGGATGGTACTCTGGCATTAAAAGTAGAAACAACTTAAGTATCTCAGAATTTGGCCATAAATAAATCAAGGTATAGTTATAGTGGATTATTCAAACTTTTAAAAAAATGGCATGTATACATACCATTAGAAAAAGATATCAATCACTTTTTAAAAATTATGAGGGCCAGGGATATAGCTCAGCAGCACAACAGCCTGCCTGGCAACCATAAGGTCCTGAGTTCAATTCACAGTACCAAAAAAAAAAAAAATCATGACCAGGTGTGGTGGCACACACCTGCAGTCCTATCACTCTAGGAGGCTGAGGCAAGTCTAAGTCCAACCTGGACATCTTTGTGAGACCCTACCATGTAAACAAACCAAACATACACACACATACACAATGAATAGCTGGGGTATCACTCGCTATGGAGGCCCTGGGTTTAGTACTGATATTACAAACTGAAACAGTAAAACATACACAAACACACACATATATACACACATATAACAAGCCAGGAATAGTGGCACATGCCTATAATCCCAGCTACTTGAGAGGCTGAGGCAAGAGTATCAAAAATTTAAGCCCAGCCTAGACTACCTACTAACTTAAGAGAGATCCTGTCTCAAACTAAAAAATAAAAAAAACTGAGGATATAGCTCATTATAAAGGCCTTTATTGTCTAGCCCTGCCCCACATCCCTCTATAAGAAGTTATACAGTGATTTTCTAAGAGAGGCAGGGTAGAATATACCAAACAATGTAATGCATCCTACATAATATAAGTCAGGTAAGTTAGTCTCCATTTTTTTTTCTACACATACTTATGTTCTATTCAATAGTATTCACAAGAAAAGTCTAGCAAATTGAAGGAAAAAAATGCCCTTAGGAACTCTAGGGCACACTCTGACCCCACAGCCTTAATATTTTACAAGTTCACAAATGTAGTACAACACTTACCGGCAATGAGGACACTGAGCTCTCTGCTCTGTCAGCCAACGCTATGAAGGTAAAAGAATTTGGTTTTTATTGTATAAACTCCATTAATTTGTATATATTCAGTATTTACAAAGCAAATTTAACAAGTTTAATTCTCTAATGCCTAAATTAATTTTAGAGATGCTTATAGAAATAACAGTCATTATCCTAATAGGAACAAACTTTCAAAAGGACAGAACTTATTCTAAAATAGTTAAAAAGGTGTGAAAGATTTATACAATCTAAAGAGAAATGAGAGTATCCTAAAATAGTTGAGAAGCTACTGTCCCATAGGAAAGGAAGTGATTCCAAGACTATAAGAAACATATAGTCTTCACAAAAATAATGATCCCATCATTCCATTCTCAAAATTAAACCATAGCAATGATTTTCTTCTAAGCTACTATAAACACCCTGAGATAGTTTAAGATACTACTAAATTTTTATGAAAAGTAAACTAATTCTGAGGTATACATATTATAGGCATATAAAATTAGACATATATGGGTTCATATATTTACACTTCGAAGATATCAATGGATAAAGCAATAACCACTGTTGAGACCATGTCACCTTGTCTGTAGATTAGCTGTGACTGTACTATTTTTTATGCTAATTGGTGTCTGTTTGTTCGTATGTTTTTGTACTTTTATTTTTTTAAATAAAAAAAAAAAATAAAATAAAATTAGACATAAATTATCAGCAGGTAAAACAACAACTTTTCATAAGTCTTAAGATTTTATAATTTGGTAATTTAAACACCCAGTTACTTTGGTTTCCTTATAGAAGAGAGTAATGTTTCTATTAAATCCCAAATCTTACTAATTAACCATTTAAATTATTACTAGATTAGGAACAATTTTATGCCACATATCAAAGATACCAAAATTTTCTGAATACTTGTCTGAAGACAACAGGTTAATAGCTAAAAATTTTGTTTTAATTTTCTGGCAAATAGGTCCTGAAGTGAGTAACAAATTCTACATCAATGTATTCCAAGTATCTATTATTTCTGTTTAGCCCTATCAACTTCTTTAAAAGAGCATGAACTTTTACAAGAAGTCAAATAATTCAGTAATAAGTTTCTCAAGGAAACCTTAAAGGACAATAAAGGATTTCAGATGAGCTGGGTGTGATGGAGCACTGCTATAATCCAAGTACTGAGAAAGCCAAGGCAGAAGGACCCCAAGTTGGAGGTCAGTATAAGCAGCTCAGTGAGAGCCTATCTCAAAATAAAAACTAAAAAGTAAAAAAGGCTTGGGATGCGTCTCAGGGGTACAGCACTTGAGAGGCTGAGCCAGGAGGGGATCATTGCAAGTTCAAGGCCAGCCTGGGCTACAAAGTGAGCTCAAGGCCAGCCTAAACTGCGTAGTGAGACCCTGTCTCAAAAAGACCAAAACAAACAAAAAAAAAGAAAGATATGCTTCAGATGACTTTTTTCTAATAATGCTGAACTGCAGCTAACGGCAACACAGAAATTTAGAAGAGTCTTTTATAAAAGCAAGAACTATTTTTAGTATGCTTATTTGATATTATAGGATTTTGTAGTAGAACTTCATTTTATTAGATTTTAAAAAATTTTTAACATACCTTTCTTTGCCAGACATAGTAGGGCTTAGTTTCTTTTTTAAATATGTATAAAATAACATCTGTTTTAAAAGACATTATCTTTGTGGGCATGCTACAGCCCTGTAATCCCAGCACTTGGGAGGTAGAGCCAAGAGGATCACTATGAGGTCGAGACGACTGCAGTGGATTGAGAACTGGTGGTCAACTTGAAACATCCACCTGAACTTAACCAGCGTGGTGCTAGGTATGGAAGGCCCACCTGAGGACTGTTGCCAGCAGAAGAGGCAGAACTAGAGAAAACGTTGAGGCTGCTGGAAGCCATTGAGAAACCGTTGGGTGCTGTCAGAAGCTGTAAGGAGCTGTTGGTTCTCTGGGAGGAGCATGTCACGCTGGCTTTCCTGATGAACTCAGCTGTTCTTATCATCTAAGGGGCTCGGGACCTTACTGTTGCTGAGAACGGCTTCAGTTCACTTTGGGGGAGCTCTGGTCCTCACTTTGAGCATTGCTTCCTGGTTCCAGAGGGCAAGATAGTGCACTGCTCATTCTCCTAAAGAAGCTTGTCATGTTGGCTTTCCTCACGGGAACTTGGCTGTCCTCATCGCAGGAGCTCAGAACCTCACTGCTGCTGAGGATGGCTGTGTACTTTTTGGGGAGCTCTGGTTCTTATTTTGAGTATCACTTCCTAGCTCAAGTGTAGATCCCTCAGCCTCCTAGCACAGATCCTTCATCCTGCTGGCACAGACTTTCTAGATTCCACCACTGACCTTTGGGCCTTCCCAGTACAGATCTATGAAAGAGGCCTGCATGAGACATTGTCATGGGCTGTAGACTTTCAGCTGGACTCATGGGAGGCACTGTTATGGGTTCCAGGTCTTCAGCTAAACTCATGCAGGACATTACCATGGGATCCAGGTCCTCAGCTGGATATTTGGTATTTAAGGTGTGGACAGATTTCCTGCACTCCCTTGTACATGATTCTTTGAGTGACTATTATAAATAATCTTCTAAAACACGCGGGGCTGGGGATATAGCACAGTGGTATACATCTCTGCCTGGCAATTCCAAGGTCCTGAGTTTGATCACCGATAACCATAAAAAAAAAAATCATATAAAACATGTCCTATATATTGTTCCCCGTGCAAAAACCCCAAACCAACACAACCACCTTGGGCTACATGTACTGAGTTCAAGACCAGCCTGAACTACATAGTGAGACCCTATCCCCCAAAATTAAAAAAAGAAATAAAGATACCATCAAAGTATAACATTCATTGTAGAAAAATTGCAAATTATAGAAGAATTTATAGAAGCAAACATTAAAATTATTAATCTTGGTGCCAAGAAACAAGGTTATAAATTCTTGTTAAAGCATTTTTCAGACATAAGGTTTTTAAATAGTCATGTAACACAATACAACATGAATTTAAAATAATAATCACTGAGGCCTTAACTTTTCCTTTGTTTCTGAGTATTGTAACCATTTCTACAAAAATCACTGTATAGCCAGGCATGGTAGCACATCCCCGTAATCCCAGCACTCAGGAAGCTGAAGCAGGACTGCTGTGAATTCGAGGCCAGCCTGGGCTACAAAGTGAATTCAAGGCAGCCTGAACTACATAGTGAAAGCTTGTCTCAAAAAAGACTCCCACTAAAATATAAAACTTCCTAAAGTTCAAATGAGAAGGGAAACAAAGGTGGGAGGAGAGGGAAAGGAAAGAAGGGAAAAGAAAAAAATAGAAGGGAAAAATGGAAACAAAACTTTTGTAAATAGAGGGGGAGGGGGTGGTAGGGAAGGGAGGGGAATGGGCAAAAACAAGGCAATATATATCATGTACATGTACAAACTCCCTATGATGTTATATGTATATATATAAAATGTACCAATCGAATAAAAAGTTTAAAAAAATCTAAAACTTTCTTAACGAAAGTGAAATCGTGGGTCAAAGCCAAAAAACTAAATTTACATTCTCAAAAAAACAAAACTTTTACATCTACAGTATTAGTCTGTTCCTCCCTCAGTTTGTTCTACCTTTGAACAATACACTGCAGGCCAGCCTGGGCTAAACATGGTTGAGTTCACAGTCAGCCAAGACTATACAGCAGTATCTCAAAAATAAACAATACAAATAACAAATAAATAAAGTAAAAAACCATCCATTCATCCAGAAGTTATAAAAAACTTTCCTCACGTCCCGTGTATAAGAGAATTCTATTGGTTTTCTTCAGAACATATTATTTCTCCCCACCTCTTCTATTACCATTCTAAACTACCACTCATCTTTCCCTAAAAGCACATCTGCCCTTTACTCTTTACTTCCTCTTCTACCAACCTATAGTTCAGTTTTCACAAATTACCCAGTGACATCTCTAAAACATGCATATCACTCAAAAGCTTTCAATGGCGACCATCAGGCTATGAGGGCAATCTAGTTGTGACATTCATTCCACTGATCACCAGCACTGATTTGACTGATCTGTTGGCTAGGCCGGTGTCCCCTTCCTCCCTCATAGCTCCACGTGCATCCCTCTGGAAGCTGTGCGCTCAGTCAAAGCAGATAACTTTCCAAGCTAAGAGTACTGTTCTTCAGTCAAGAGAACATGAGTAGCTGTGCTCTCCTGCTACAACCTCCAAATAAGTTCTCAAGGTCAATGGCTACCATCCAAGGTCATTACAAAGGCCTTTAATTACATCTCCCAATTCAATTACTATTCCTCTCTCTGTGTGTTCACTTTGCTCTGGCCATACTTTCTTTCTTATTTCTTAACATACTGAGCATTTGCCTAACTCAGTCTTTTTTCCCATCTAACTGCTCCAGATAGTCAAACTGTTCACTCCCATATTTCATTGAGATATCTGCTGAAATGTCATCTCCTCAAACCTTCCCAGACTGCCATATCTAAAACAATTAACACCCCATTTATCACCTCCTCAAAATCCTCTGTAATCCTATTCAGTTTTTCCTTCACAGCACTTACTCCTATCTAACATGTATCTACTTACTTTTTGTACCTATCTCAATTAGCATTCCTTGGGAAGTCAATGCTTGATACCAAATAGGCAAGCAGCATGTGCTGAACAAATGAACAAGTGAAATGCACTCAAGAACCAAGACAATATTAGTTTTGTGATTGCAAGAATTTTTTTTGGTGGTGGTGGTAGTGGTACTGGGAATTGAACCCAAAGCCTTTCCACTGAGTTACATCTCCAACCCACCTTTATTTATTTATTTATTTATTTTTGTGGTACTGGGGATCGAACTCAAGATCCTGCGCTTGCTAGGCAGGCGCTTATTCCACTGAGCTATATCCCCAGCCCCTCCACCTTTATTTTTGGTACCAGGAATTGAACTCAGGACCTTGTGCTTGCCAGGCAGGCACTAGTGTCACTGAGCTATATCCGCAGCCCCCTTTTTGTCTTTTGAGACTCCTAGGTTGACCTCCAACTTGTAATTCTCCTGCCTGCCAAAAAAAAAAAAAAAAAAAAAAAAAGTACCTATTCTTATTGGGCTGGGGATATAGCTCAGTGGAATAAGCGCCTGTCTAGCAAGCGCAGGGTCCTGAGTTCGATCCCCAGTACCGCCAAAAAAAAAAAAAGAAAAAAAAAAAAGTACCTATTCTCCTGCCTAACCACTCAGGTAGCTGAGATCATAGGCATGTGCCACCATACTTAGCAGCAAAATTATTTGTGTTACAGATATCATCTCAACAAAAGCATATGGTATTTTTCTTATTTAGACAAGTATAAGGAAACAAAATGTATCATGAAAATCTCATTAGCTGACTTTGAGTTTTGTAATAAAGATTATCTCAAGAGTAATATGAGCAGGACAGTTTTCAACCATTCTCTGTAGATGTGCTACTGGATTCCCACATTATAAGAACTTAAACCAAAGTAAGATTTTGTTTTATATCTTAGGCTTCCCCATAACTTTGAGAAGTTCACCAATACACAAATTTTAAAGATACTAGATTATATTTATCTCTGTAGTCTTTTGTAACTATATAAGATTTTATTCTTTGCCTTTAAACCCATTACCCAGTTTTTAACCCTCTTACCCATTAAGCATGTGTGAATTCTTCCACTTTTGAGACCATTACTTTCTTAGTGCCTCTTTATAAGCTACACATTTTTCAGTACAAACACTCAAGTCCATTCCTTTTATCAGATTTAAATTCTGCAAGGAAGGTATTTTGTCATTTATCTTAGCATCCCTCAACCTCAAGCATAAAGCAAGCAAACACTAGTATTTCAAGTATTTGTTAAATGAATTCATTAGCCCGGTGTGGGGGCACATGCCTGTAATCCCAGCACTCAGGAGGCTGAGGCACGACGATCACTCCAAGTTCAAGGCCAACCTGAACTACATAACAGAAATCCTGTCTCAAAAACAAAAATGTATCTGGGTTAAATATGTAGTACATTTAATAATGTAAATATATTAAAGTTACAGTGAGTTTTGTTTCCAAAAGCACCTCCGTATCTTCACATATTTCACAGCAACAATCATATTCTATTTATTCATCTCCAAAGCATTACCACTACAAACTAGTAGGCTGATTAAGGAACCTTCATCTAAAAGACATGTTTAAGAAGAGAATAAAATGTAAAGTAAGAAAAAGGTAAGTGAAATGGTTAATCCTTACAACACATCATGTAAAAACTAAATAAAAGTTAAAAGAGATAAAACTTACCCTAATACAGCTGAAACAACAAAGTTTGGAGCAATGTGGACACAAGCGAGCATCCCGCAATTTCTCCATGCAAATGAAACATCGGAAAACCTCAGCAATGCTCTGAAAATAATAAAAGAAGCAAGAGTCCGAGGTTAGGTTATTGACCTATAATAAAAAACATTACAAATATAATGCACTTGAGCTGGGCATCATGGTGCATACCTATGATCTCAGGACTCAAGAGGCTGAGGCAGGAGGATCACTGTGAATCTGAGACCATCCTGGGTTACATACTAAATTCAAGGCCAGCCTGCACTACAAGCCCAGACCTAGTCTCAAAAAAACAAAAAATTCACTCAACAATTACATTTATTTTGGGCTAAAATCTTAGTTTTTACCATATTTCATGTCAGAATGTGGTCAAGGTCCACCTCTGAACATCTCCTGGACAATATGCTTTTCTTTTTTTTTCTAAGTTTGACAAGAGATTCTATCCTAAGGAAAAGACAGACTTCAAGCACAAATTTTTCACTGAGGTATTAATAATAATGGCAAGAATCTGGCAACAGCCCAGATGTCCCAATATTAAGATATTATAGTAGTTATACAAATTATGTCATAGTCACTAAAAATATTTAATGAGAGACAAATGCTTATGATGTAAAACAGTAAGAAAAAAAAAAGACTACAACTGAATGCACAATATGAACTTTTTCCCCTGCAATTTCTCCAGGGATAAAGTGCTTTTATAACCAAGAAGGGGAAAAAAGGTTGTAAAAATATACATATCCTAATGGCTATGTATTTTGGCCCCGAGAAAAACTGATTCAGAATGCAGAAATCTGAATTTCTGTCCTAATGTTGCAACCAACTAGTTACTTCTTTGAGAAATTTCAGGCCTGGTGGACTGGCGCCTGCCTGTAATCCCAGCACTGGGGAGGTTGAGACAGGAAAACCGGAGAGAGTTCAACACCAGCCTCAATTACACAGTGAGACCCTATCTCAAAAACAAAACAAAAAAACAGAAAAACGAAAAAAAAAATTTTGGTGGCCATTCTGAGGCCTCAGGAAAAAGAAAAAACATTAAAGAATCAGTATTATTTTGCAAGCCTCAGTGAATCCATTTATGAAGTGACAAGAAAACATGTAAAACTAAATGTAGTTATTTCCTATTTTCGTTTTTTGCAGCATTATTTTTACTCAACTCCAGAAGACTTAAACCTTACTAAAAATCAAGGTAAGTTTACAACACCTATGTAATACTTCCACAAGGAAAGTAATGAGAAAATTATATACTCATGAATCGAATCAGGACTGCAGGGGTCAAAGCCTGTGAGGTGCAGACTCTTAACTGGCTGCGGAGTGGAGGACGAAGACCATACCATTGGGTGAACTAGTTTCAAGTGCAGTGTTCTTTAACACGGTTTCCCTCTTACCAGGAAGGATTTAGTATTACAAAAGTTCAAAGTTGACGGTCACCATATAATCACGTTCAATAAACCGTCTTTTTTTTATGTTTCCTGGCTCTGTGGAAATACTCCAACCACACGAAATCAGCTTACAAATTATATAAAAATAGTTCTGGAAACTACGCCCAAATAAGACTGTACAACTATATAAACCATATATACACACACACACAATATACTATACGTGTGTGTGTGTGCGCGCGCGCGCACAATATGGTGTGTGTGTGTGTGTGTGCGCGCGCGCGCGCGCCGTCATTCAATCTAGGAAGGGTGGAAGCCTGCAAAATGCAAGGCTGGGAATGCAAGGCTGGGAAGGAAAGAAGCGCCCTTCGGAGCTTGGTTTGGATCCGCTCTCAACCACTCCCACGCGGAGGCGAGCAGAGCGCGCGTCCACATCGTGAATTCGCAGTTTTGCTCTGCGAAGGCTTAGTCCGCTAACACCGCGGGACCAGACGGGCTGCACAGGTGCCCGGGCGGCCCTTAAGTAACCAGGCGGTGCCGCACCCGACTGCGGAATCGCCCGCACGGTCGCAGAACCAGCGCCGGGCCAGCCCGCCTCGCAGCGTCAACGACCGGAGGGGGGTCCTCGCAAGCAGCAGAAAACACGCCCCCCGGGCGGCGGGGACCCGAAACGCCCCTCACCTCCACGCTCTGTTCATCCATCGCCCCCGGCTCTCGGCAGGGCCCTCGGCGACCCGCGGAGCCCGTGGTCTCTCCCGTTAGGCGCCGACCCGAGGTCGCCAGGTCAAGGTGCCAAGAACAACCGGCACCCACGTCAAGGGGCTTCGACGACTGCCCCACGAGCGCGCCCCATCGCCTCAGGCTGTGCCAGCTACCCCCATTTCGCCATTTTATTAGTACGCCGGCCGTGGGGCGCTGAGGGAGAGCGAACAGCGGCCGCAGCTCCTTCCTCCCGCCTCAGCCGCCAGCTAGAGACACTAGGAAGCCTCGGCCCACGTGACGCGGGCGCGCGCGTATCGAACCGCCGCGGGAGTCCGGAGGCGCGGGTCGCAGTGAAGGAGGCACCGCCGACGATTCGCGAACACCAACCGTAACCAGGGCAGCCTGAGGCGCCGCAGCCCGACAAGCCCGGCGCGCCTGCGCGCAAGGGGGGCGGGGCAGGGAGAGGCGGGTGATTAGTTCCCGCGGTGCGGGAGTACACACGAGACTTGGCGAATATTTGCCGCAGGGTTGCGTGCCCTGGGCCGCGAGTGGTGTGGGCAGCTGGGAGGCGGTGCTTCCCCATGCCCCGCTCCCCTCTAAGGGGCGGTTCTTCGGGGGTCTCAAAAAGAAGCCAAACTCGTCACTTGGCTATCTTCTTAAAAAACGTAGCTTTAGGTCACACCCCCAGGAGTTCAGATTCGGAGATTGGAGGGAAGGCCCGAGAAAAGCGCACAGTCCGCGCTACTCCCAGCGCTCCGCCACCGGTGGCTTGGAGAAGTGTTAATGTAGAGGATTTGTGCTTAATGGTTTTTCAGGGACCAAACCTCGGGACTTGCGCATGCTCGGCAAGCACTTATTATGAACTACATTCTTTTTTTCTGATATCGGGAATCGAACTCAGGACCTTGCACTTAGCACACAGGTGCTGTACCACTGACCTATATCCCCTGCCCTCAGTTCTTAAGGGTCTCCCCGAGTGCCCCAATTGGCCTGGAAATTGAGATTCTACCAGCTCATCTTTTTTAAACGGCTGGAATTAACAGACGTGTTCCATACCAGACCACATTCAAAGATTTTAAATTTTTTCTCTGCTACCAAAGGAAGGAATTGAAAAACTCTATAATATGAAGTCCAGAGACGTGTTTCACATTTTACTGGTGGGGAAGGCTGGACCACAGATTAAAAGTCTTCAGAACCATACCACACCCTGCGTTTTGGGTGCCCTGGGACTTCTGAAGGGCAAAAGGGTATCAGCTGTGTTGAGTTTTGCTGTAATTCAGATCTTTCTACAATTTCCTGCAAAAAGCAATGTGCGCACACTGCAGAAGTTGAGGGTGTGATACAAAAGGCCATACATAATTTTCTTTTTTTTTTGAGACAGGGCCTCACTATGCAGTACAGGCTGGCCAAGAGCTCCCTTTGCAGCCTAGGCTGGTCTTCAACTTGCAACGATCCTCCTGCCTCAGCCTCCCAAATGCTGGGATTATAGGCGTGTGCCACCACCCCCAGCTATACATAAAGTTCTTAATTTGAACCTAATTTTTCCTTTCCAGTTTACTGGACATAGCTATTTGTACTTATTTTAATTGAGAATACACATGTAGGGAATTAAATTCTTGGATATCAGGCATTTGGGACTTGTAAGTAGTAGTCAGCAACTATGGGTATTTTCAGTTACCTGAGCCCCAAACAAGGATATAAATGTAGATTAATCTGGGACTGAATTTGGAAACACACGGAGGTGAAGTTGCACAACACCATTTGTACTAAAATTTCCTCAATTATACACTCTAATATTGTTACTATTGTTGTGGGAATTTTACTTCAATTAAAAACTATTCATAGCCTGATGTAGTGGTGCATACCTATAATCCCAGCACTTGGGAGGCTGAGTCAGGAGGATCATTGCAAGTTTGAGACCAGCCAAGGCCAGCCCGAACTGCATAACAAGACCCTGTCTCAAAAGGACAAAAAATAAAATAAAAATAAAAATAAATAAACTTCATGAAAGACTACACATCACATATTAGTGGTCTCACCAATAATGTAATACTACCTGCCATCAATATTTTCAAAAATGAAATTATATACCTATATATAATATATAATACAAATATTTTGCTTATACTGTATTTCAATTTCCAACGCACATTCACTCAATGACAGACTAAAATGTACAAACATTCTTTTATGATAGGCCAGAACATCTGTTATCCCAACAATACGAAAAAGAAAACAGATACAAAGTAGTATTAAGGGACTTCCTTACTTAAAATTACAATACTAACTATATGTATATATATATATATTTAAATCCTTTCATTTCCACTCCATCCTCTGGCTGAATTTTATTAATATAATATCTGCCCTTCTTAATCCTTCTCTTATGAAAGGCATCATTACCCTGTCAAACCAAACCTCCTCCTCAACCACCCTCCACCTCTATGCATGAACTGTTAACAAGACATCTTCCTGTATTGCTCTGGAATTAATCTCTTCTTCATTAGAGTTCCCTTCTGTAATTCCATTTCTTCATAGGTGTGGCATGTGAGATTTTAACTTTTCTGTTGCAGCTTTTTCCTCATTAGTCAGTGGCGACAGCTAGAAAACAAATGACAAAACCTTAATTTCTGAAACCTTCAAATACTTTTTTTTTTTTTTTTTTTGTCTTTTTGAGACAGGGTCTCACTATGCATTTCAGGCTGGGCTTGAGCTCACTTTGCAGCCCAGGCTGGTCTCAAACTCTTCCTGCCTCAGCCTACCCAGTAGTGGGATTATAGGCATGCACCACCACACTCAGCTTAAATACTATTAAATTAGTAAATTCTGCTTTATCACACAGTAAGTGATTGTATAAGCTTATATAATGTATGTTATCACAACTTTTAGAAGACAAAAAGATAAAATAGAATTTTGGCTCTCTATATACAAAGTACTATGATTTTGAACTTTCAAAGAACTTGCAATTAAGATGAAGAAATGAGACCAGATCAGGTGAGGTGGCCCAGGCCTATAATCTTGGCATCTGGGATCCTGAGGCAGGAGGGTCATTAGAAGTTTGAGACCAGCCTAGAGTATACAGTGAGTTGAAACTGCATATTGCCTGAACTACATATTGAGACCCTCCCTACCTCAAAGGGGGAAAAAAAAAAAAAAAAAAAAAAGAACACAGGCCAAAAAATCAAACAATTTCAGGAGTATAACAAAATTGAAGAAATCATGTTTGGATATTATATTCCAAAAGGTTTTGTTATGTTTTCTGTCTTTTTGAGACAAGGTCTTGCCATACAGTCCAGGGTGGCCTTGAACTCACTTTGTAGTCTGGCCTCAAATTTATATCGATTCTCTTGCCTCAGCCTGAGTGTTGGGTTTACAGGTGTGCACCACAACACCTGGCCTCCCAACAATTTTCGTTCACATTTTCTTCTCAAAAACTTTTAGTGGAGCTGAGAAACAAGGAAAATTGTAAAGGATTTTCACACAAAACCAACAAATGTGCTGGCTGAAATAGTTCTATGGGGAAGTAATATGAGACAAAACATAAATCCCTCAAGTAGTTACAAATCTGCCTAATTATATAGGTCATCTCTGGAGAGACTGCCAAATCTAGAACACCCAGACCTACAGAATCTGAATCTCTAGGGCAACACTGTCCAATAAAACTTTCCATCATGGTGGAAATATTCTATATCTGCCCTGTCCAATTGGGAAATAAAGAACCAAATTTTCAATTTTATGTAACAGTTTAAATTTATATAGCCATATACGGCTATTGGAAGCCGAGCTGTCCAATGCTTGATAGGCAGCTGGTTTAGCTAATCAAACATTTGCCCACCATGTTCACATCAATAAAATGATAATCATGTGCCTACTGCAGCCCACACACTTACAAAGACTATCCCTCTTTTACCTCAAAAAAAGGGAAACGAAAACTGAGGGTGGGTATAGGTCAGTGGCAGTATATTTGCTTAAGATGTACAAGTTTAACTCATAGGACTGAAAAAAAAAAGGTTTTCAAGAAATTTTAAAAATGATATTAGTCTAGCAAGGCTTGTTACTTAATGAATCTATGTTGCTCCTTCTAATCACTGTGCAATGTTCGGATTAAACATTTTCACCGAATATGTTTAATCCTCAAAGAATTTCTGCAAAAGTTAAAGTCCAGTTAATCTGTCTAAAGTTTTTGGAAATTTTTCTTTAACACTCAAGTATCTTAAACATTCATCAGGGGCTGAAGGTATAGCTCAGCAATGCAGCACCTGCCTGGCAAGTGCAAGAACCTGAGTTCTACTTGTGGTACCCCCCAAAAAAATCAAAAACAAAAAAATCCATCAATAAAATATCACACATTCTATTTTTAATGCCTTTTTTACTTTGTATTATTATATTTTTGTTTTTGTAGCATGTTTTGCTACGTTTTGTCTTTGTACAAATTTGCTCCTTTTTTTCCTTTGGCTGCTGAACATTACAACTAAATGTATTTAAACTGCAATGATTTAATATCAGCTAAGAAAGGTGGTGAAGTTAGCATGTATTCCCTTTCTCCCATTTCCTTTTCTGGTCGCAGCTCCCTATTTATCATACAAATTATCACTTTAACTCTTTTTAAATAATATCAATTCAAACACATTTTCTTTTTCTTTTTTTTCAAACACATTTTCTACCTTATTTTTTCCTTGGTCTTTCTGAGACAGTGTCTCACTATATAGTTCAGGCTGACCTTGAACTCACTATGTAGCCCAGGCTGGCCTTGAACTTGTGATGATTCTTCTGCCTCAGCCTCCCAACTAGCTAGAATTAGAGGTATGCACCACTACACCTGCCTATTTTCTTCTACTTTTCAAAATGAAGAAACTCTTGCTACTTTGATAAAGATACTAGCAAGATAACACCTGAACAGCTTTACTTCCTGTTGTCTCAAGTAACATACTATTTAAGCAGACTTACCTCTTTCTTGCTCTTCACTTCATGTGCCCCAAATAACTCTAAAACATCTTGGTTATTTTGGAAAATTTTAAGACCTCAATGCAATCCTAGCTTGTACATCCTTAAACCTGGGGCCTGTTCCTTGCATATCGCTGAAACTCTGGATAAAAGTGATTTTTGGTTATACAACTCTAGACTTTATTTCGTCTCCTTTTACACTTTCATCATAGAAATTGAACAATATACTCATTCTTATTGTTTAATTTACTTATTTATTTTTTTGAGACAGGCTCTTCCTATGTAGCTCACACTGGCCTTAAAGACAGTATGTACCCCAACTTGGCCTTGAACTTGCAGGGATCCTCCTGTCTCAGTCTGCCCAGTGCTAGAATTATAAGCATGTGCTACCATGCTTGTAACAGTTTGTTTTTTAAGTCTCCCTGTTAGTTTTTTTCCCTTGGGGTACCAGAAATCGAACTCAGGATGTTGTGCTTGCCAGGCAGGCGCTTAGGCCACTGAAACTATATCCCTGACCCACTTTTTTTTTTATTTTGAGACAAGGTCTTGCTACGTAATTTAGGCTGGTCCTAAACTCACTATGTAGCCCAAATTGGCCTTGAGCTCATGGTGATCCTCCTGCCTTAGCCTCCCAAGTGCTGGCACTACAGGTATGCATCACCAAGTTCAATTCCCTTTTAATCTGAAACAGAATGAATGCCAGAAGACTGAATGTCACATCTGTATTTTCTCTTAACTTTCTAGCCTTTTAAAAGCAGTGGCCCCTGGTCGTGGTGATATACATCTGTAATTCCAGCACTCACAAGGCTGAGGCAGGAGGATTACCATAAATTCATGCCCAGCCTGAACTACATAGTGAGATCTTATCTCAAAATATAAAAAGTAAACTTTTAAAAATTTAGCTGGCCATGGTGGTAAACACCTGTAAACCTAGCACTCAGTAAGCTGAAACAAGAGGATCATTATGAGTTTGAGGCCACTATAGGCTACATAAGTGAGTTTAAAGCCAGTCTGCACTAGATAGTAAGACCCTGTCTCAAAATCTAAATAGATAAATCAGTAGAGGACCCATTATTTCCAAATTTAATCCTTTATTGACTTTAAAATACAGCCTCCTTTTTGAAGGTTTATCCCTTACTTTTCAATTATTTCTCCCTGTTTGCTATAATCCAATCCAAAGTGAAAGCTCTCTTGGCTTTCTGCCTTTGACAAATTGCTTATTTCAGATAAAAATATCATTTAGATAGTCTCCTAAATGATTATCTTTAAAGCAATTCAGACATGGAAAACCTCCTATCATTTCGGGGCTAGAAATGTGGTTCAGTGTTAGATCACTCGGACAATATGCTCAAAGCCCCAGAACCACTAGATAAATAAATAAAATATCTGTCACTATCATAACTATTTTTCCATACCAATTTATAGTCTCAATCAGAAGTATGCCATATATTTACTACATCCAGCAGGCATAACTCATTTGTTTTTGGTTTTTCTTGAGACAAGAGTCTTGCTATGTAGTTCAGACTAGCCTTAAACTCACTGTGTAACCCACACTGGTCTTGAACTCAGTGACTCTCCTGCTTCAGCCTCCTGATTATAAGGATTGTTACACTATATAAAACGGGGATGGTGAATGAACTGAGGTAATTATTTTTCTCCTTTTCTTCAGTTGGGTTTCCAGGCCTAGTCACGAATTGAAGAAAAGGAGAAAAACTTAAAAAGCCAAGCATGGTGGTATCTGCCTATAATCCCAACACTTAGGAGGCTGAGGCAGGAGGATTACTGAGAGTTTGAGGACAGTCTGGATACATAGTGAGTTCAGGCCAGCCAGAACTATATAGTGAAACCTGTCTCAAAAATAAAAAATACAAAACAAAAAAAAAAAAAACAAGTTGGGAGTATAGCTCCCCACAGAGTGCTTGCCTAGCTTGCTTATATAAGGCCCCAGGGTTGATCCCTGATGCTGTCTCCCAACCTATCTCTGCTATAAATACTTTCCAGACTTCACAGTCTTACTACTTCTTATAAGATTCAGCAGATCTATTTAATAAGTATTAGCAAGGGTTCCCTTCCGGCATGATCACGTAATCTAAGGCAGCATGCTTCGTCATTAATCATGCAATGTCCACTTACTTATTTTAAAATAAAAGCAACTGGGCTGGGGCTATAGCTCAGTGGAATAAGCGCCTGCCTGGCAAGCGCAAGGTCCTGAGTTCAATCCCCGGTACCACCAAACAGTAAATAAATAAATAAATAAATAAAAGCAATTGCACTTTAGGGTATCAAAAAAAATTGCATTTCCTTTTTTTTTTTTTTTTTTTGGCAGCACTGAGGATCGAACTCAGGACCTCACACTTGCCAGGCAGGTGCTTATGCCACTGAGCTATATCCCCAGCCCCAAATTGCATTTCTATCAACAGTCCAAACTGACTACTACATTTTAAAATCCAAGTTCCTGAGAGTTTATCTTATAAAACAACATTCAGAACAAAAACTATAGAAATCCAGTTTTTAAAATGAAACCATTACCTCCACATCTGTTTGCTTTTGTAGTTCCTGTATCATGGTCATAGACTTACTCAAAGTAGCACAAATGCGGCTCATAGTCTCTTTCCGCTCAATAGCAACAGGTTTAAAACGTGCACACAAAGATTGGTATCGAGACTTTATTGCTGACAATTCCTTTAAGAGTATAACTGGATTTTTCTATATCAGGAAAAACGTAAATATTAAATAATGGAATGAAACAATTAAGCTTTTTCTTAAGAATAAAATATATCAAACTTTCTATTATCTATTTAATTTAACACTGTTGATATGTATACAACTATATGACAGAGGACGGGGGAGTGTAAGACTTAGAGCATGTTATCAAGAAACTTATAGCCTAGGGCTGGGGATATAGCTCAGTGGAATAAGCGCCTGCCTAGCAAGTGCAGGGTCCTGAGTTCGATCCCCAGTACCGCCAAAAGAAAGAAACTTATAGCCTAGGTACAGACATCTCTCCTCTCTCCCTCTCCCTCTCCCTCTCTCTCTCTCACACACACACACGCATGCACGCACGCACGCACGCACATATCAATATTAAACAGCAAATAAGATCATTTTACATGTATACATTTGATGCAAAGTTCACAACCACTCATTATTGTTTCTTTTTAAATTTTTTATCTTTTTATTTTAAAGAGAAAACAAAATTTCAAAAGATAATGAGAGAGTAACAATGGTTAATACACTGGGTATCCACACATTATTTCTAAATATAATTTTAAATGCCATTCAGAAAAAGGTTAAAGGCAATACTTCAATTTTTTCTTCAAGATTAGGATAACTTAGGGGCTGGGGATATAGCTCAGTGGAATAAGCGCTTGCCTGACAAGCGCAGGGTCCTGAGTTCGATCCCCAGTACCGCAAAAAAAAAAAAAAAAAAAAAAAAGGATAACTTAAAACCATTAATTATAAAATTAATGAACACATTGCCATGGGGCTAAAATATAATACCAGTTTATTTAACACATGCATAAAACATAAAATTCACGCCAACTCAAACAACTATATAAACTATATTGGTTTTCAGATTCATTTTGTAATATAAATAACTACTACTAGACATAGTGGAGTGTGCCTATAATACCAGCACTTGGGAGGTTAAGGCAGAAGGATCACCATGAGTTCAAGGCCAGCCTGAACTACAGGTGCACGCCCCTACAAGCACAAAATAAATTTTATTTTTTTTACTCCATTTGCCACAAAACTTCTAGAACCTATAATAACTATTCTCAATCAGTTTAATATCCTGTAGACTAGTATCCTTTATCAAATCATTTAAAACAATCAAAAGGCCAGGCTTGTAGCAAGAGATGTAACTCAGTGGTATACTATGTCCTCAACATGCAATGAGGCCCAGAGTTCAATCCCTAGCACAACAGATAGACAGATGATAGATAGATAGATAGATAAACAAGTAGCAAGCAACCTGTATAGTGCACAATTTGATAGTACTGGTCTTTCTTTTTTCATCTTCTTAAAATGAACTCTTGCTCTGGAAGCTGAAGCAGTAACATTACAAATTTGAGCCCAATCCAAACAATTTTGTGGGAGGTAGCTCAGTGTGCAGGCCTTACATTCAATTTCCAGGACTGCCCCAAAAAACAACCAAAACACCCTTCTTTTCTTTTTTTTTTTTTGAGACAGGGTCTTACACTTGCTCTGTAGTCCAGACTGGCCTTAAACTGAATATGTAGCCCAGGCTGGTCTCAAAATCAGATTGACCCCCTGCCTGAGGCACCCAGTGCTGGGATTGCAGGCGCGGCAGCACACAGCTATAATCCTAGGACTTGGGAAGCTATGGCAGGAGGAGTGCTGAGTTCCAGGAGAGCCTCAGCTACATAGCAAGACCCTGTCTCAGAAAACAAGCAAACAACTGTTATCTTCCTGATTGATCAAATTTATACAATTAACTTGATACAAATAAGAGTTTACAGTTGAGAAGAAATTTTATAGGAGGCAAGAAGATACCAATAGTGAATTATGTAGGCATAAATGACCCACAGGTAACTAAACTGGAGCTCAAGAGTAAAAAGCTCAGAGATCCATATACAACTTAAAAGAAATGGTGATTTCTCCAAATATAGGTTCATACAAGGGGGAAAAAATGACAAGAACCAATCTATAATCATCTCTGAAAATTAGGAAAAGAGAGAATTGTTGAATCAAGTATAAGAAATAAACAGCCAGTAGAGCTGAAGAATTAGGATCAGTAATTAGGCAGTTATCCATACTATGTGTTTCCTATGACATTAACTGTATCAAATAACACTGATAAAACAATGAGTAAGTCACTATAACATGCTTTACATTATGTGGCCTGCTTATGACTAGATTATGGACAGAACTTAACACCACGTCACAAAGGAAAAAACTACACACATAGCTGCTTCGTTCCGAGAACTGGCTCTTGAGAGCCACTGTGTTCCATTAATGTTTGTAAATTGTGCTGCACTTTAATTTTGTGCCTATAACACCTCAGTTCATGTTAGGGTTTTATTTATCTGAAGTGGACGAGAAAAGGTCATAAAAATATAGAAGAAATGCTCCACTAATGATATTGCTGTTCAGGAGGGACGAGAAAAGAGCCTGTGTATAAGCAAACACCTGACTGCCAAGTCTTTTAAAGAAATAAATGAAAATACGATATTAGTTGTAAGGGGCTGGGGATATAGCTTAGTGGCACAAGCACCTACCTGGCAAGCGCATACACACACACACACAGAGAGAGAGAGAGAGAGAGAGAGAGAGAGAGAGAGAGAGAGAGAGAGAAAGCCTGGTATGCTAGCACACACCCATCATCTCAGTAGTCAGGAAGCTGAGGCAGGAGGACTGTTCCAGGCCAGCCTGGGCTACAAAATGAGTTCAAGACCAGCCTTAATTACATAATGAGTCCCTGTCTAAAAAAAAAAAGAACACACACAGGGAAAATGCTTGTAAAACAAAACAAAATTAGCCAGGAGTGGTGGCATATGCCTGTAATCCCAGCATTCGGGAGGCTGAGGCAGGAGGATTGTTGCGAGTTAGAGACCAGCCTGGGCTACGTGGTGAACTGAAGGCCAGCCTGAACTGCACAGCAAATCCTGTCTCAAAAATAAGATGAAAATAAATAAATAAATAATAAAAAATAAAACAAAATTACTGTTCTGGAAAAATTAAGGATGAAAACACAGTAATAGGAACTTAATAGTATAGTTTATTGTATGTCTCTGTATAAATAGGCCCTAGACAAAAAAGGTTGACTTTTATGCAGTTATTAACAGCCTCCAAGTCATAAATGGTACTAGAATGAAGATAATGGCGCTAAATAACAGTACATGTATATATGTGGATCTAAGTAAACACACTCACCGGAAGTGGCTGGCAGATGTCAATGAATATTTACTACCAGTACACATAATATATCACCACAGGGAGATAGTAAATATTAGACAACCGGTGATTTACTTTCCTTTTTCTTTTTTTTAAATTAATTAATTCTCTTGAGATAGGATCTTACTCTGTAGTTCAGGCTGGCCTCAAACTCATAGTAATCCTCCCACCTTGGCCTCCTGAACAGTGGAATTACAGGTGTACACTATTATACCCAGCTCTTTCTTCACAAATAATCACTACGCCTAACATTAAGCAAACCTATGAACATTGAAAGAATGATTTCATTCCCAAATGTAACACATACACACAAAAGGAAGGTAAAGTTATCAGATAAATATTAAAGTGTTTTAAAAGATGTAGTTCCTCAGAAATTAAAATACAGAATTATCATGTGATCTAGCAATTCCACTTCTGGCTATGTACTCAAAAGAACTGAAAGCACGTACTCAAACAAATATTTATTCACAAATGTTTACAGCAGCAGTATTCACAATAGCCAAAAGTAGAAAGTTATTCCACTTTAAAAAGGCCAGGAAAGGGCCAGGCATAGTGGCTCATACCTATATTCCCAGCACTGAGGAGGCTGAGACAGAACTGCTAAGTTCAAGGCTAGCGTGGACTGTATAGCAAAGTCTCAAAAAGACAAAAGAAGCAGGGAAGCAGAGGAAGTTTCTGACACTGTTACAATATGGATGAATCTTGAATGCAGTGTGCTAAGTGAAATCAACCAGTCACAAATAGACAGATATATGCTTCTAAATTTATGCTGTGCCTAGAGAAGCCAAATGCATAAAGACGAAAGTAGAATGGTGAGCTGGGCGTGGTGGTGCACACCTGTAATCCCAGCACTCAGGAGGCTGAGGCAGGAGGACGGCTGTGAGATCCAGACCAGCCTGGGCTACAAAGTGAGCTCAAGGCCAGTGTGAACTGCATAGCGAGACCCTATCTCAAAAAGACACACACAAAAAAAAAAAAGTAGAATGGCGATTCCCTTGGTGGGGGCAGTAATCTGTACACTTTAAAAAGATAATGCTGAGTGTGGTGGTACATGCCTGTAATCCCAGCACTTTGAGAGTTAGGTAAGGCAAGAGGTCTGTTCTGAATTTGAGGCCACCTCGGTGCATAGTGAGTTCAAGGCCAGCCTGATTCACAGAGTGAGAATCAATCTCAAAAAACAGGGGTGGGGATATAGCTCAGTGGAATAAACGCTTGCCTAGCAAGCGCAGGGTCCTGAGTTCGATCCCCAGTACCGCAAAAAAAAAAAAAAAATCTCAAAAAACAAATGAAAAAAAGGTAAACTTTACGTTATGAATATTTTACCACAACAAGAAAAAGAAAGCCCTAAGGCTATAGAACGATTTAGCTACTTCAAAAAATAGTTTGCTGGTTCCTCAAAATATTAAGCATGAGCCTATAATCCTAGCTACTGGGGAGGCTCAGGCAGGAGGATCACAAGTTCAAGGCCAGCCAGGGGTCCTGTTTCAAAACAGGGTCCGGGATGTAGCTCAGTGCAAAGGCCTGAGGATCAATCTCCAGTACCACAGAAAAGAAAAAGACAAAGAAAAAAGTCAAGAGCTAGAATAGTTCAAATATACTCCCATCAAATTCTGAAATACTATGAACAGTAAAAACAACATTCATGAAGTTTTCCTGACTTTGTATAAAATGTCACTTTAATTTGTACTTCTACCCAGACAAATTTTTAATGTGTTTAACTTTCTTGGAAACTATAAAATATAGTATGTCTTGGGCTGGGGATATAGCTCAGCGGTGCAGTGCCTGCCTGGCAAGCGCTAGTTCCTGAGTTTGATTCCCAGGACCAAAATATTATTTATGTCTTGTTTGCTGGCAAGAACTGCCAAAGATATTAATACTTTTAGGCATCATTTGCTTTAACTCCATGGGCATGTATACTTACAACTGTGATTTTATGGCTATAAGCAGAGTCAATTGGGGCAGTAGTGAGTGTCTATACTCCCAGATATTCAGGTAGCTAAGTCAAGAGGATCACTGGCGCCTAGGAGTCCAAGACCAGGCTGGGCAAAACAGTGAGACTTCCATCTCAAAATTAAAATTTTTTTTTTTTTTTTTTGCGGTACTGGGGATCGAACTCAGGACCCTGTGCTTGCTAGGCAAGCGCTTATTCCACTGAGCTATATCCCCAGCCCCTCAAAATTAAATATTAATGAATAAATAATATTCTTAATCTACCTGGTCTTAGAATAACTAAGTACACAATTTTATGCAAAAGTCATTGCTCACATTATATAATAAAACAAATTGAACAGTATGTTATTTTCTTCCTACAAGAATTAGCAGCGCTGCTAGTACTTTCCAAAGAACCACTCCCCTGAGTAGCAGCTATATTCTCTCTTGGAATTTCAGATTTCTACCCTGGTAATACTTCTGAGCTCAGTGATTCTTTTTGGTCCTGGTGCTGGCGATGGAAGCCAGGGCCTTAGACATACCTGAAAACCTTTCTATCTCTTAGCTATATCCCCAGGCTTCAATGATTCTTTTTTATTGTATTGTATTGTATTGTATTATTTATTGGGTGGGTTCAGACAGAGTCTCACTATGTAGTGCAGGCTGGCCTTGAACTCACGTATGTAGCCCAAGGTGGCCTCAAATTCACAGTGATCCTTCTGCCTCAGCCTCCCAAGGCCTGGGCTTATAGGTGTGTACCACCATACCTGGCTCAATGATTTTTTTTAAAAATTAGGAAAAAAATAACAAGAAAAATACCACAAATTTCACTGACATGTGTTATAATCTTTTCAGTGTGCCCTAAGCTTGCATCACAAGATTGTAAGGATCTGTAAATCCAAAAAAAATCTATAAATTCACAGTATGACACAACTGTTAATCTGTAATTGTTTTTTTTTTATTAGTAGAAATATGAGGGCTGAGGATATAGTTTAGTGGTATAGCATTTACCTAGCGTGTGCAAGGCCCTGGGTTCAGTCTCCATTAACACACACACACACACACACACACACACACACACACACACACACACAAGTATACTATCAGAAACATTATCAGAACATCTTTTTTATAAAATATTCAGTTTATAGATTACCTCTCCTGCTGAATCAGGATGGTTAGTCTTGATTTCATATTCCAGCCTATACTGAATGTAATCCAGGTCAGAGTCAGCTTTCTGGAACTAAAAATCAGCACAAATAATTATTTTATAAGGCAAAACATATGTTAGTAACCAAAAATACTTTAGTCCTTCCATTTTATATTTTCTATTATTTTAATATGTGACAAAAACTTTGAAAAGATGATATTAGGGTGTAGAATGGTACTTGCCTAGTATGCATATAGTCCTAGATTTTATAACCAGCGTTTTGGAAAAAAAATAGAAAAAAAGAGCCAAGTATGGTTGTGCACACTTGTGATCCCATCACTGAGGGGGCTGCGGCAGGAAAGTCACTGTGAGTTCAAGGCCAGCCTAAACTACACAGCAAAACTGTCTCAAAAACAAACAGAAAGGAAAGAAGTAGAAATAAAAAGTGTATAAAAATTTTAAAACGAGCTAACATTTTGAAATCATTATCCATGTATATTTCATATTTAAATCAAAACAGATTCTCAGTAGCCAATGTCATATACTATAGTAACACAGAAACATGAAGAATTCCCTGGGGTCAGTGATGATCAGGTAAGTAACACTTTTCTACCTCTGGCAGGAAGTACGGTTCGAAGTTAAAGAACAGAACAACTTTATTTCAGAGATATTGTTACCTTTACTATAAATAAATTACATTAACAAAAGAGCTACAAATATATGCCACCAAAATTAAGAGGCTTTCAAGGTTATAAAATTATTACAATCTAAATAACCCCAATTTACTTAACTTGGGTCCTAGCCCAGGATCTTGATCTATAGTAAGTCTCTAAGAGAAAAAAAGTATAGCACTGCAACAGATATAGGTGATAAAAAAATGACTAGAGTAAAAAGTTACACTTAAAACTATGAATATTTGAGAGAGCTAAAGGTGTAGCTTAGTGATAAAATACTGGCTTGTTATGTGTAAGGTCGTGAATTCAACTTCCAGCACCCTCTCAAAAACATTAGTATTTCATGTATAATAGATATAGGGATATAGGAAGAAAATGTTCACATGGGAAAGGGAACTATGGAGAAAGAAAGGGAAAAGGAAGGAAGGGAAAAGACAAAAAATGATAAGCAAAGAAGGACAAAATGGAAACAAAGCTTTTGCAGAAAAAGAAGAGTCTTTGAGAAAAAGAAGGGTTGAAGGGGGTGGGGGAATGGAAAAAAAAGAATCAAGTTGTATCAGGTACCGGTACAAATTCACTATAATGAATGTGATCATTATGTGTACCTAAAATGTACCAATAAACTTGGTTAATAAAAAAAAATCAATTATTTCAATTACCAGTTTTTGAAAATGATACATAAATAACTACTAGGGATAGGCCTTCACCTTTTTTAATGTTATGTATTTCTGTAGTATTTGTAATAAAGGATTATTTTTTTTATACTGTGTGCATGTGTGCATATGGGTACATATACATATGGGCACTGGGGATTAAACCCAGGGCCTTCACACTGAGCTACATTCCCAGCTCTTTTAATATTTTGAAAGAGTGCCCAACTAGTTCAGTAGGTACAACCTGAAACTCAAAATTTTGAGACAGGGCCTCCAAAAAATGACTAAACTACCTTGGGTGAGTTCAAACTGAAGACCTTCCTACCTCAGCCTCCTAGAGTGTTGAGATTATAGGCATGTGCAACCACGCCTGGCTTTTTAATCTTTTTGAAGCCATCAGTTTCTCCAATGGAATCACAAGAGACTAATTTGACTTTGATATGGTACTATATTTATTGATTTGTTCAGTGTAAAATCAGCATTATGGTCTGACCTTTTTTTTTGTAAAGTAAATAGAAAAACAGAAAATTGTTAGGGTATTTTACATAATATCAAAAGTAGTTTATCTTAATGGATATGATGCCCACATCTGTAATTCCAGCACTTTGGGACTTATTGCTACATGACTTCCTCCCATTCCTAGCCCAAAGCCTAAGAGATTGCATTTTAAACTACCCTTACCTCCCAGTTAGTTGCTAAACATTTATACCCAAACCACTGTTTTCAAAGGATTTTTTATTGTAAAGAGAATGAAAAAAATAACAAGATAACAACAATATAGACAGAAAACAAAGCAAAAACAGTAAAAATGATACAGCATTTCAAAACAGAGTGATAGGAATTAACAGTGGTTGTTATAGTACATATTGTTATTCAGTGAAGTTGCTGAGATTACCAGATAAAAGAATGCAAGAGTGATCAAACCATTAAAGAGAGTAAGAAATTCTTTTAAAAATTAGAAATGCTACAGCACTTCATCTGACAAGATGGTAGGAATTCACCAATGGTTGTTATATTGCATATTATTATCTTCAAATTAGTTGTGACTTTTTTTTGGATGAGAGATGTTACTAAATTGCCCACAATGGCTTAGATCCTGAACTCCATCAATCCCCCTGCCTCCACCTCCCAAACTTTCCTCAGTTGGGGAGGCTAAGGCAGGAGCACTGCAACAGTTCAAGGCCACACTAGGCTACATAGTGAGTTCAAGGCCAGCCTGAACTATATACCGAGACCATCTCCAAAAAAAAAAAAGCAAAAACAGATCCCACAAAACAAAACTGGAATTATAGGCGTATACTACTGTGCCTGATTTCAAAGAACTTTTAAGTTCCTATGCCCACTTTGAATAATCTTCCCATGCTTCTATTTAGAAAATATTTCAGAGAACAAATAAAATTTTAAACGTACTTCAAATGACAGGAGACTCAAAAAATTAAAAACGAAATTACCAGCACCAGAAATTATAGCACGTATATAATCCCAGGCATTCAAAACTAAGGTAAGACAGCCAGGCATGGTGCAGACCAAGTGGAACCTGAATTTGGGATACCCCTGCCTCAGCATCCCAAATGCTATGATTACAAGTGGACACTACTATGCCCCACTTAAAATGGTAAATTTCATTTCATTTTGTTTTTGTTGAGATAGGGTCTTACTATGTAGTACAATCTAGTCTTGAATTTGCAGCGATCCTATTGCTTCAGCCTCCCAAATGCTGAGATTACAGTTTAGGTGCGTAGCACCATGCCCAGCTAAAATGGTAAATTTTATGTTGTATATATTTTTAACACAATTTAAAAACATTTTTGCACATAAACAAACAATGGAAGTCTGTCCATTCATTAATTTAATGGATACTACATAAAACATTAGGAAATAATATAAAGAAATACATATTCTATCCTGGCTATTCATCATTGTAAATACTGATGCTGTTTACATCAAGAATACCGATAACTATTTATATCAAGGAATGTAAGAAATTAAGCTCCTCATGTTATAGCTTTACTGAGGTTTACCTGGCAAGTACAAACAAAATACATTTAAAATGTACAACTTGATGCCTTCATGTAGAAATTAGACTCATTTGGGCTGGGGATACAGCTCAGTGGCATAAGCGCCTGCCTGTAAGTGCAAGGTCCTGAGTTCAATCCCCAGCACCTCAAAAAAAAAAACAAAGAAAAAGAAATTAGACTCACTTGCTTGTCTACTACACTTTACACTTCCACAATAAATAACAAAAAAAAAAGAGTACATTAAAAAATATTTTGTAAAAACACAAGAAAAAAAGCTTGAAAGTAAAATATTATCCTCTGTCGAAAACTGAACGAAGATTTTTTATTGGTACTTTATTTATTTATTTATTTATTTTGGTCTTTTTGAGACAGGGTTTCACTATGTAATTCAGACCGGCCTTGAGTTCACTTTGCAGCCCAGCCTGGTCTCAAACTTTCAACAGTCCTCCTGCCTCAGCCTCTCAAGTGCTGGGATGGCAGGCATTCATCACCATGATTACTGGCACATTTTAGATATACATAATAATCACTTTCATGATAGGGATTTTGTACCTGTACATAATAATATCTTGATTCTTCTTTTTTCCCCAATCCACAAGTATTTGCTTGTTTTTGAAGTCAATGGTCTAGGCCAGTGCTGGTGAACCTCTTATAGCTTTCAATGATAACAAACAGCTGGCTGTGGCACCCATGCCATAGGTTTGCCACCACTGGCCTAGGCAATAAGCAGGAGACAAAAAGAAAAGGATGTTAAGTGCAATAATCCAAGTAACTTGCATGCACTTCAATTCTCATTAGTTTTGATTTTTTCTGTACTTAGACTAAAATTATATATACTACTAAAGTAAATAACAAGCCAGGTGTCATAGTGCATGCCTACAGTGCCAGCACTCTGCTAGGCCAAAGAGGAGAAGCACAAGTTCAAGACCAGCCTGGGAAATTTAGCAACTTAGCAAGACCTCTGTAACAAAATAAATAAAAAGAGTTGTAACTCATCAAAGGCACTGGGTTTCATCACTAGTACCAAGGAGATGGGAAAGGAGAACACATATGGAAAAAATACAAATTCTTAAAATTATTTTAAAAGTTTTAGACATAATATTGCTAAAGTTAAGGGCCAGGGATATAGCTCAGTGGCATAAGTGCCTGCCTGGCACCAAAAAAAAAAAAAAAAAAAAAAAAAGCTTAAGTTAAAAAAATTAGTCAATTAAAAATTCCCTCTCAACACAGCCTAACATTATGGTACTAAAAATGAAAAGAATTGGATTCAGTGGTAGAAGTTCTAGTCCTAGTGTCACTAACCAGCTATATGGCCTTAGATGAGTCCTCATCTCTGCATCTCTCCTATTACATGAGAGTTGTAACACTGGGAGCTCTCAACACTATAATTCTATTTCCCTATATTACAGATAAACCCAAGTTTAAGTTACCAAAATGTTAACACTTACAAAAGATAAACGTTGCCTTCCAGTAAATTAAAATTTGGAGCCAGCTATTGTGGTGCACACTAGTAATTCCAGCACTCAATAGGCTGAGGCAGCCAGGTGTGATGGTGCATGCCTGTAATCCCAGCACTCACGAGGCAGAGATGTGAGTTCATCTCTATAGTTTGAACTATACAGCAAGTCCTCGTCTCAAAAAAACAAAACAAAACAGACTGAGGCAGGAGGACTGCTTCAAATTCGAGGCCACCTTGAGCTACACATTGAGTTCTAGGACAGCCTGGACTATATACAAAGAACCTATCTTTAAAAAAAAAAAAAAAATTGATGCTTTAACCTCAGATTTTAATGTTCATCATGAAACACAGCTGCTACTATTTTCTTCCTAGACAAAGATGACTTTTGCTTCGGTTTTAGGTATATATGGTAGTTTCTGCAGTCTGCCCATTGTTTTTCCCAAATACCAAAACCCTATAAGCAATATTGCACTACTCAGAGCTATTTACACAGCAGAGACAATATTGATAGGGTTCTAGGATCTGGTATATACAGGAAATTTGGGAGTTACATACTAGGAAGTTTACTGACCAATTGTAATGGCCTATAGAATACTGATAAACTACATTCACTGCCCTCCTCGTTGTAAGTTAACCTCCAGGAAGCCTTGTAAAACAGCAAAGTTATTGTTTCTGCTAACTTTTAGCTCATTAACTTTAGCTACCTTTATTATTTTTAGGGGCATTATAGTATTTAAAGTAAAATTAGTGATTTTATTTAAGCCCAACAGATTTATAGTCCACAAATTGCAGTTTTCTTTTAAATCAGTAATAAAGGGGAAATGTTTTGTGTTGATCTTAAGGGTAATAAATAAAATACACAAGTTGACTGAAAAAAATATATAGAAATCATTGTTAAAGCATCCCAAGAACATCCAATTAACGTTCTCCTTGGAAAGAGATTGGGACTATAAAGAAGATGCTATGTAAATGTCAAAAGTTCAGGAAATAATTTTGAGTTTTAGAAAGTTTGCAACAAAAAAACCTAAAATAAAATTTTAAAATGCAAGCATATGCTACATATTCCATAAGCATAATATATTTTGTTGTACTAGTTTTTCATATGACCAGCTCATGGCTCTAAGTAAATGGTGCACTCCGTCACATACTACCCAACTATTTGGCAGCAAAGAGAAAGAATACAGTTACAGTCTCCAGTTCATAAAAGCACGCATTTTTTAAAGAACCCATAGAATATGGCAGAGTGGTGAGCAGCTGAGAAAGAGCCTCCTCAGGACTGGTGTCGAGACACTGGAATATAACAATGTGAAGAAGAGAAGGAGGAGGTAAGTGGGTCCTTGGGGCCCAAGAAGGATCTAAAGTGAGCACTGAAGCTCACAGGGAGCATGAAAAGGGAAACTTCAACAAAGGAGGTGACAGGCAGCACTTTTTGCCAAAAGAGGAAGGGCTGCCTGAACCTGCAAGACACATGGTGACTATTGGGGACCCCAAAGGCCTCCACAGAAAATGAACCAGTGCAGTGAAGCAGTAGATGAAGTAGACTGCAGTGGGTATTAAGATAAGTCAGGTTCAGATGTCCCCGAGGAAAGGGCAACTGGCTGGGAGCCATGTTGGAGAGGGGTCAACTGAGCTCAGAACACAGAGCAACTGCTAACTCATCTAGCAGCTCCCAGTGTCAGAGTCACACAGGCAAGTTTAAGCCAGCAGGAAGCACAGACTGCTGCAGGCTGAATGGGTCTGGTTCTAGCCTCGGCCAGAAACCAGCCTGAACTTCAGTGGAACCAAGGGTACAGGCTCTGTGGTATTATCCACTACCCCACTGTAAAGCTCCTGCTGGCTTGTTAGAAATAGTCAGCTCAGACCTGGACTCAGTCCACATTGTCTACCAATGACAGCAGAGAGACATCTTCAAGTGGACACATTTTTCTTATTTTTTTCTGTCTTTTCTAGTTTTGTTTTGTTTTTTCTTCATTGTTTCTTCTTGTTTTTATAAGTGTGAACATAGCTTATAGTTTTTTTTGTTGTTATTGCTCTGTTCTTTTTATTTCTTCCGATTCTTGTATTCTTCACCAGTTTCCTAAAGTTTGTGTGATCTTCCTTTGGCCTCCAGGTACTTCTAATCTCTTCCTCTTCTTCTATTTCTCTTCTTTTTCCCCCTAACCCCTTTTAAGTTTTCTCCCCTGAGGGTAAAACTGCCATATCAGGGCATCTTTATTGTATACGATTTTCTGGTTCATTTTAGATTTTGTTACATAAAAAATCTAGTTTATATGATTACAGGTAGCAAATCAATAGTTACCTCAGCTTGTCATTTTCTAGGTTGTGTTTCATGCTATTATGCTGATTGTACAACTTTAGCAAAAGTGGCATAATTGTTCCGACCAGCTATGCTTCCTGGTATACCATGACTGACTGCCTAAGGAGCATAAAAAATACTATAGGTCAGGGCCAAAAGACCAGGGACTGGGCCACATAGGCAGCAACTTCTCATCCCCAATAAATTGAAGAAGTAGGATCTTGCAACAGACTCAAAACCCAAAAGCCAAAAAACAAACAAACAAAAAACCAAAAGCCAGCTACACCTGGAAGACACCTGAGAAATAGTCATTTCCTAAGAATTCTAAATACTATCAATAAAGGTACTTGGCATATGCAATTTATAAGCATCAACCTAGGAATTAAAGTAAGACAGAGAGAGCAAGAGAGACAGAGAAGAAAATGAGAAAACACTTAAAACAAGATACAACCCCAGACTTCTCGCTCACCAAAGGCAAACTGAGGGGGCAATGAGGTGGAGCAGTCTGAAAGCCACCCACCGGACTCTCTGCAGTGGTAACCACAGAAGCAACAAAGCAAACAAATGAGGCTCTAGAACAAATCAAATCAGAAATAACTTCTCAGCAAACAAGAGATGGTGACCATAATGAAAGACATGCTTAGTGACCCTAGAGCAGATATACATTTAAAAATAAAGTAGAGGCACTTAGGAAAATGCTGGAAATCAAGAATGCCCAACACAGGAAAAAAATGGAATCCATGAAACAGATTCAAACAGATATCCAGATTAAAAATTCCATTGAAAATATACACAGCAGAAGGCTGGGGATATAGCTCAGTTGAATAAGCGCTTGCCTGGAAAGTGCAAGGTCCTGAGTTTGATCCCCGGTACCACAAAAAAAAAAAAAATATATATATATATACACAGCAGAATGAGCCAGTGTGAGGACAGAATCTCAGATAAAGAAGACAGGATTGTGGCTAACAATTGTGAAAAGAAAGATTTCTTAAAAATAGCAAAGGACCAAAAGAAATCAATCCAGCAGCTGCTAGATAATGCAGAGAAGACTAATATAAAATTGATCAGAGTCAATGAAAAAGCAGGAGACAGTGCAAATGACATAAAAAACTTGTTCACAAAAGTCATGGCAGATATAATCGCAGCACTTGGGAGGCTGAGGCAGGAGGATCGTCGTGAGTTCAAGACTAGCCTGGGCTACAAAAGTGAGCTCAAGGCCAGCATGGACTGTATAGGAAGACCCTGTCTCAAAAAGACACACACAAAAAAAGTCATGGCAGAATACTTTCCTGGCAAAAAAAAAGACTTCAACATACAATAAGTGAGGTGTATATAAAACTCCAATTGGCCATGATCAAAACAAACCTATACTAAGGAATTTAATAGTCAAGATTCCACAAATTCAACACAAGAACAGAATAGTAAAAGCTGGTAGAGAAAACAAATCACCTATAATGGAAAGCCCATCAGAATCACAACTGACTTCTCAACACAAACCCTCAAGTCAAAGAGAGTTTGGAGTAAAATATTTCAAGCCTTAAAAGAAAATGAGCTCCAACGCAGATTGATACACCCCACAAAACTATCTTTCAAAATTGATGGAGAAATAAGATATGTGCCTGACAAAGAACACCTGAGGAAATTCATGAACACCAAACCAGCACTCCAAAATGTGCTCAAGGACATTCTAGAAAGAGGTAACAAGGATTGCAACTCCATTAACAGAATGAATCTACCAGGCAAGACAAGCAATTAAACAGAGGAGAAAAAAAGGGGGCAGGCAACAAGGGGAAAATAACATGACAAGGGTAAGACAACACATATCAATACCATCAGTGTTGATGATCGCAATTCACCAATCAAAAGAAACAAGACTCGGGGCTGGGGATATAGTTCAGTGGAATAAGTGCCTGCCTAGCAAGCGCAGGGTCCTGAGTTCGATCCCCAGTACCGCCAAAAAAAAAACAAACAAACAAACAAAAGAAACAGACTGGCAGAATGGATCAAGAAGCAAGATCCAACAATTGGCTGCACACAAGAAATGCATTTAATTCAAAAAGAAATTCATAGGTTAGTCAAAGTATGGAAAACAATAGTCTTTGTCACAGAAACCTGGAAGAAAGCAGGGGTAGCTATTCTATTTGCAGACAAAGTGAACTTCAAGATTAAGAGAAAGAAAGCTGCCAGGTGTGGTGGTGCACCCCAACCCTCCAGATGCTGAGACAGGAGGACTGCCATGAATTCAAGGCCAGCCTGAGCTACATAAGCAAGTTCAAGGCCAACCTGCACTACATAGTGAGACCCTACCTTAAAAAACAAACAAAACAACCCCCTCCCCCCAGTTTATTTTTTGGTCTTTTTGAGACAGGGTTTCACTATGCAGTTCAGGCTGACTTTGAACTCACTTTGTAACCCAGGCTGGCCTCAAACTCACAGAGATTCTTCTGTCTCAGCCTCCCTCAGCCTCCCAAGTGCTGAGATTACAGGCATGTACTACCATGCCTGGCTACATTTTTAGAAATTTATTAAAATAAAAAACACATTGCCAAGGATGATGGGATACATGTATTTAAAGAGGAATATTTTGAGTATATTTAAGGGGATTAATAGTAATGTCTTTTACTGCAAAACATTTTTAAACATTTAAACATGTTTTAATTTGAACATTATATTGTTTGATCATAACTCATACAACTAAAGCAATAAGGGACAGGTGTGGTGGCACATGACAGTACTTGGGAGGCTGAGACAGGAGGATTACTTCAAGTGTGAGGCCAGTCTGGGGTATGTCGTGAATTCAAGGCCAGCCTGGACTACACAGCAAGATTCTGTCTCAATAAATAGAACAGCAACAAAACTAAAAAAATAAAATTAATTAAATTTATATAGGTGTAGGGCTGGAGGTATAGCTCAGTGGTGTAAGTGCTTGCCCACTAAGCGCTAAGGCCCTGAGTTCGATCCCCGGTCCCGGAAAAAAAAAAAAAAAAAAAAGGGAACGAAATTTATATAGGTGTAGTTCAAACAATTTTTTAAATAGTATAAGGCATTTTGTACCAAGACTTTTTTTTTTTGGTAATAAAGTGAAGATTAAATTTCTGGGCAGACAATATCTAGAAGGGTCTTGCTATGCAGTTCAGGCTGGCCTTGAACTGGTTGCTATCCTCCTGCTTCAGCCTCACAACTGCTGAGTTTACAGGTGTGCGCCACCCCACCTGGCTTGAATCCTGTATTTTTAGGCATACACTAAGTCTAGCAACCTTAATTTGAGGGATTTCTAAATCTTATCACATAATGCCGACTGGTTTAAAAAGGATCATTTATTCTCATGAGGCTGTACTCTGGACTGAGCTGAGTTTCATGGCTGTTTGTCACTGCAGTTTTGGGGGCTGTCTGCCTGCTACAGCCTTTGTTTTGGGTGTCTCTCATCTTCCTTGAACCAGTATACAATGTCCTCATAGAGATGGCAGATGCACAAGAATAAGCAGAAACAGTCTTTAAAGACCTACATTTGCCAGGCATAGTGGCACATGCCTGTAATCCCAGCACTCGGGAGGCTTGAGGCAGGAGGATCATTGTGAGTTTGAGACTAGCCTGGGCTACAAAGTGAGCTCAATCAAGGCCAGCCTGAACTACATAGCAAGACACTGTCTCAGAAAGACAAAGAAGAAAAAAAAAAAAAAAAGACCTATGTTCACTGCTGGCACAGTCAGTTCTATCTATGTGCCTTTGGACAAAGCATATCACGAGAAGAGGAAATGGGGCTGGGGATACAGCTCAGTTGAATAAGTGCTTGCCTGGCAAGCGCAAGGTCCTGAGTTTGATCCCCAGTACTGCAAAAAAGAAAAAAAAAAAAAAGAAGGGGAATGTACTCTGCCCATCAATAAGTCAGCAAATCAGGCGTGCTGGCATCTGCCTGTAATCCCAGCACTCTGGGAAGCTGAAGCAGGAGGATCAGAAGTTCAAGTCCTGCCTACACAACTTAGCAAGACCCTATCTCAAAAGTATAAATAAAAAGGCTGAGAAGGTATAAATGGGGGTTTAATATCACTGCTGTGTACACTTTAAAAAGGTCAAGACGGTAAATTTTATGTATACTTTAACACAACTTAAAAATTAGAAAAATCTTTAGGAGTATAATAAAGACAAACTGTGGAAAGGTTTCCAACGTAATAGCTAGAATATTGATCTTACAGGATATTCCTGCCTCTCCCCCCTTGACAATCTTCTGGGACACTTGAAATTTTTCCTAATTATACAATCTCTCATCTCTGCATTTTCAAACATACTATTTCTTCTGCCTGAAACACTTCCCCTCTCTTTCACTTGGGTAATCTCTAATCTCTACCCATCCTTCAACTCTGATTGTATCTCACCTCTCAACAGAAAACTTTCCCTGGTTATGTGTCTTTCCGATGTGCCCTCCAAATACCTGGCATTAACTTTTACCATCATGTTCTTCACTTATCTGTGTGTTTAATCACAGATATATTACTCAATATATTTATCTTCCAGGTAAGTTTCTTACTGTCTTTAGTGCCTAATACTAGCCTGACCTAGTAACACTTAACGTGGCAAAATAATTTACCTCTACAATTATGCAAATTAAATGGGAAGAGCAGGGGCCAGGAATATAAGTCAATGGCACAGCGCCTGCCTAGCAAGCACAAGGTACTGAGTTCGATTTCTGGTACAAAAATAAATAAATGGGAAGAGGTGTGTCAGGTCTCCAAATTAGACCACCACCCACTAGGAGAAAAACTCCCCAAGCAGAGCTGTTATTCACAGCTGCAGGAGCACCTCCTTCAACAGGAAGCTAGTAGCCTACGCATGCAGTTCAACTAGCTAGCAGCTGCTCCACAGCTCAACCTGCAGGAAGCTGATTCCCTGAAAAACTACAAGAGATATGCTGTGCCTGCCAGCACCCCCATACCCAATGCTGTCCTTTCGTATCAGTTAGCTCTAGACCCCCTACTCAAAGACCCAAAATTTTGCACCCCATCACAGCAATGCCCCCTCCTCCTACCTACACTCCCCTATAAAACATGCTCTTGCCCCTTGCTAGGGGGCCAATGGTCTTTTCACCCTTGGCCTGGCCATGGCTGGCCTGCAATAAAGTCCTCACACATTGCTTAAACTCTGTCTCAGTGGTCTCACCTGTGCCTCAGTTTACTCAAAAAGGAGGAATTCATAAAAGCTAACAAAATTTAATTTTTCTAAAAAGTTTACTTATAGTGACTAAAATCTTAGAAAAATTTTAGCAAAATCAGCTGAGACCACATTTCTTTATAAAATGAGAATAAAATACTTAAGGATTAATTTATTCAAACTTAAAATATTTTATATTGAGATGAATTAGAAAACACAACATTTTTCTCTTTGGGGGGCAGTGCTTGCCTACCACACATGCTAGACAACTGCCAATCAGAGATAATTTGACCAAGCTTTATCTGACTATGCTACACACATATCCTGTTTCAAGGACTATCTATCCACACGGGGCAGACTTGCTGTCAAGGTCACACTAAATTTTACTTGCTTGCCTGGGGCCCTGACTTCCCCCAGACCGTCCTGCTTCATGATAAATGGCCCCTCCAATTAGACCTGCCTAACAATGTACGATCAAGTAAGTAATGAACTATAGATAACCTATTACCAATTCTGTACACCCTGCTTACGAAACATTCTCTAGGCCAGGGCTGACCACTGGGAGGTGGTTCCCATCAGCCACCTACGTGAATAAAGCTGCCTCCCTAACTCCTTGGGGCACAGCGTTTTTCATCCAGTTCACTACAATTCCTGCAAGAAGACCTTGTCTCAAAATAAATAAGAAAGCTAGGAATGTAACTCAGTGATACAGTGCTTGCCTAGCATCTGTGTGCCTGAATTCAATTCCTAGTACACAGACAAAAAAAAAAACATACTAAAAAATGCAAGACACTGTTGATAGAAATATTAAAAGATTTAATAAATAAAGGTATATAACTCGCACATCTTGTTTCAATATTATACAGTATCAATTCTCAACACGTTGTTTTTTTAGATCCACAGCCCCAGCAGGTTGTTTGTTTGTTTTAAACAGAAATTGACAAAAAAAGTTATCTGAAAATACAAATGATTAAACAGTTTTAGAAAAAAAAGAGCAAACATTGACCTGGGCAAGGTGGCACGTGCTTGATGCTTATAATCACAGCACTCAGGAAACTGAAGCAAGAGAATCACTGGGAGTTTGAGGCCAGCCTGGGCTACACAGTGAGACCCAAAAAGAAAAAGGAAAAAAAAAAAAAAAAAAAAAACAAAGACTGAGACCTCTACACTAGATGATTTCAAAACTTACTATGAAGGTGTAGTACCATTATGACACTGTGGTACAACATAATGGAACACAACAGTTCAAAAATAGGCCACACATACATTTTCAACTGGTTTGTTCAAAGGAGCTAAGGCAATTTTTAAAAGACATATTTTTCTAAACAAATGGTACTGAAACAAATGGGGCTGGGGATATAGCTCAGTGGAATAAACGCCTGCCTAGCAAGCGCAGGGTCCTGAGTTCGATCCCCAGTACCACCAAAAAAAAAAAAAAAAAAATACTAAAAGAGGGAGAAGAAAAAGAGGAGAGAAAAGAAGGAAGGAAGGAGACCCTCCACATTTACTTTATACCATATTAACCTGCACAGAGATCTAAATGTAAAAATTAAAAACTATAAATTTTCTAGAAGAAAATATTTATGACCTTAGACTGAAAAATATTTCTTAGAACATAAAAAGCATACGCCACAGAATAAAACATAGTTTGTAACAGTTAAATCTTGGAAACAGCCCAAATGCCCATCAACCAATGTATGGCTAAAGATGCAGTTTTTTAATGCAATAGAGTGCTACTCAGCCATAAAGAAGGCAAAACTTGAGACATTTATAGGTGAATGAATGCACCTTGAGACTATATTCTTAAGTGAAATAAATCAGACACATGTAGCCTGGCTTCTCTGATGCAAGAAGCTGAAAGTATAAATAAAGATCAAAATCTATAATAGATATTGAGAAATGGGAAGAAAATGTTCAGATGAGAAGAGGAACAGGATGGAGGGAGAAAAAGGACATGAAAAAAATAGAAGGAAAAAATGGAAGCAAAGGTTTTTTAAATAAAGAGGGGGAGAGGGGCTAAGGGGAAGGGAAAGGAATGGGGAAAAAAGCAAGATATACCATGTACAGGCACATATTCCCTATGATGAATGTTATCACTATGTATATTGAAATTATACCAATAAATAGAAAAAACCCATAGATATCACTTCAGCTCCTATAGAATAGCTACGATAAAAAGGATAATAACAAGTGTGATGGTGCCTGTCTCTAATCTCAACACTTGGGAGGCTGAGGCAGGACGATCGCCATGAGTAGAAGGCCAATGTGGCCTATTTAGCAAGACCCTGTCTCAAAAAAACAAACAAGAAAAAGGGTAGTGCTGGACATGGTGGCATATGTCTATAACCCAGCCCTTGGGAGGCTGAGGCAGGAGGACCACCATGAGTTCAAGGCCAGCCTGGGCTACAATGTGAGTTCAAGACCACCTGAACTATACAGCTAGACCCTGCCTCTCACAGGTTGTAGCTCAGCATTTCCTGAGCTCAATCTCCAGTACGGGGGTGGAGGTGAGGGTGTTCAATGAGAAAGCAAATAAACTAACAGAAAATTAAAGGATTTTCATGATGCAATAGTAAAAAGATAAGTCAATTTGAAAATAGGCTGGGGCATGGTGGCGCACGCCTGTAATCCCAGCACTTGGGAGGCTGAGGCAGGAAGATAGGTTGCAAGTTCGAGACCAGCCTGGGCTACAAAGTGAGCTCAAGGCCAGCCTGAACTGTATATTGAGACCCTGTCTCAAAAAGACAAAAAAAAAAAAAAAAAATGAAAAAAGACAAAAAAATTTTTCCAGAAACTTCACTAAAGATATACCAACTGCAAATAAACACATCAAAAGATGTTGAGGGCTGGAGGTACAGCTCAGTGGGCTAAGTGCTTGCCGCTGAGCACTAGGGCCCTGAGTTCGATCCCCGGTCCCGAAAAAAAAAAAAAAAAAAAAAAAAGATGTTGAATATTATTAGCCACTTAGAAACTCTGGCAAAGATTATAGCAGCTTCTTGTAAGAACAAGCATACATTTATTATGTTACCCAGCAATCCATTTACAGAAAAGAAATAAAATACTCCAATGCTCAGAACAACTTCACTTATAAAAAGCAAAGCCTGAAAATGATCAAAAGTCTACAATTTAGTGAATGGGTGAATAATGTCACATTCTATACAAGAGAATACTACTTAGCAATAAAAATTGTCCAGATACTGCTGGGCTTGGTGTCGCACACTTGTAATCCCAGCATTCAGGAGGCTGAGGGAGGAAGAACATGAGTTCAGGACCAGCAAGGATTACAATTACATAATGAGTTCAAGGCCAGCCTGAACTACATAATCAGAAAGAAAACCAAACCTGCCCAATACTAACAGATACAACATAGGTGAATAACAAAAGCATTCTCCTAAGTGTAAGAAGCTAAATACAAAAGGCTGCATACCACTACTCCACTTATATGAAATTCTAGCAAACTAGAGATCAGTGGATGCCAATAAATTTGGAGAGAAGAGGATGACTACAGAGGATTTATTTATTTGTGGTACTGAGGATTAACCCCGAAGGCACTATACCAACCACTAAGCCACATCACCAGCCCTGTTTTACTCTTTTCAGACAAGATCTTGCTAGGTTGCCTTGTAGGACTCAAAACTAGTAATGCTCCTGCCTCAGTCTCCTTCACAACCAGGATTATAGGCACAAGCCACCAGAGCCCCGACCCTTTACTAGGAATTGAACTCAGGCCCTTTTTTAAATTTTAGGACAGAGTCTCACTAAGTTACTGAGTTATCCAGGTTGGGTTTGGAGTTTTGATCATCCTGGCTGAGCCTCCCAGAGTCTGGGATTACAGGTGTGAGCCACCATTTCCAGCTACAAAAACTTTTTAAGGTGATAGAAATGTTCCGTATGTCCTGCCTGTGGCGGTCATTACATTAGGATGTACATTTACCAAACCCCATCAAATTGTACACTTTAAGTTGGTGAGTTTTACTGCATTTAAACTATATCTCAATAAAATACATTACCAAAAATAGTGAATTCACAGTGTTTAACACATAACTACAAAATGAATTTTAAATCAACCATTTTTAAGTTTTAAATTCAAGCATTTCCTACATAATACCCAAGTCAACCCTAATTAAGATGGGGCAAGTCATCATAGGGCATACACAGCAGAGATTGTCATCATCAATTACTAATTTGTCATAAAATTAAGTTAAAGAAAACCTAACATTTGCCAGAAATTATCTAAATGTGTTATAGAAAAATTTCCTAAAAAATTTATTTTAAAAGAAGCAAATTACAAAGTACTACTAATTTACACAAGGAATAATAACTTTAAATATAAAAGGTAGTTTTTCAATGTGTTTCATAATGCAGTACAGTAGTGACGTTTTTGGTGATATAAGGTTAAAAAGTGTTTTCCAATTATGACTTTCTAAAACTTTGTAATAAAATTATACAGTTTTCAGCAACAACGGTTGTAGTTAAATTACTCATAAATACTGACGAAAGGTGTAAAGCAAGAACAAAAAATTCTGGCGTGTACCCTGCTTTCAGATGCTTTGACAATACTATTGCACTGCTAGCTGTAAAGTACAGTAGTGCAATAAAGTCAGAGCATTCGTTAGCAGTAACAAGTAGAAAAGGAACACAAAAGTATCTTGCATCACTTGAAGCTTCAGTGTAAAAAGAATTTAATGTTGGGTTGCCATTTGGTCAGAAGACATCCAAAATCCTAAAAACATTTATACCAATGCTTATTTTTCTTAAAAAAAAAAAAAAAAGGATGAGACTTAAATATCAAAGTGATAACTGCTTTTTTGATGATTACCCTATAGTTAACATTCAAACAGAAACGCAGAAATGTAGTGGAATTTTATAAATATGTTCTAAACCTCAGTAGTAATTAAGATAGGTATTATTAATACCTTAGGATTGGTATTAAAAAAACCAGTTGCAATTACTACTAAATAATAGTTGTGTTAAATGCTTCTATTTTCTGTTGAGATGGTTTGTTGGTAAGCTGTTTTTCCAAAGCAACTGATTACCTGCCATATAAAATAAGTCCTTTGAATAAGTATGTCCAAGAAAACAAATGAAAAGTAAAATAAAGAATATTTTCAAATGTCTACATACCCAATTAATTACTCCGGATCCTAACCTACACTTTAAAAAACACAAAACACTCACCATCTTACAGCTTTTTATCTCAAAAGCTTATAGAGGGCTCTCATTACAAGGAAGGAGACACCTAGGGAGTCAACTGATTCAAACTGTGTATTATCAACCCAACTTTACTGAGTGCTATTGAAGACGTTTATAGCATTTCAGTTAACTTTCACATTATCTTAAATATAGAAGACATGTTGATTTCCTTTGAATGTACAAATATCAAGAGGAAAATAATACTGTGGGTGCCTGAGACTTAAATAACAAATTCCCTTAAAAAAAAAAAGTTTCCGGGGCTGGGGATATAGCTCAGTGGAATAAGCGCCTGCCTAGCAAGTGCAGGGTCCTGAGTTTGATCCCCAGTACCGCCAAAAAAAAAAAAAAAAAAAAAAAAGTTTCCTTAAAAGTCAGATGTCAACCTAGAAAGTGTCACAGCATCCCACTGTGCTACCTTCTGTGCACAATCAGTAGTGGACAAAAAGAGGCCCTCAGACAAATGCCACCCAATCAGGAAGTGAAGGGAAAACATTCGCGGACAAAGACACTCTACAATGAGGTTATTCCTCTATCAGTAATGTTGATTGATGCATTTCATTATTTTCATCAACCTTCTTTTAAACGGTCCAGTTCAGCTACTCAGCTGGATTAAACCTACCAAGAAATGGACTCAAATTCAGGACAGCTGGAACTTGAGAGTCTGGGCCTCAAATCCTGGGCCCTATAACTCAAATATTAGAATATTTAGCTCTATTAAGCCAAGTATCAGGTTTTAAGGTTAAATAAAAGCAAATGTGTATCTAACTTCCTGAATTGGAAGCTAATACAAGAATATTAAAAAATTAAAGTAAGAACATAGGGCTATTTACAAAATTAGGATAATCGGTCTCTTTTTCAAAGTTAAATAGTATGCATTCTCTTTTCACTACCAAATAGTCAATACTATTCCTTGGCAAATCTTTTATTTAAGTAATACAAAGCCAAAAACCAGAATATTGCACAGGAAATCATTTACTTTGGAATCCTGGAAACTATACTGGTTCACAGATTTTAAAAGAAATTTTTTAATAAACATGGAAAATCTGCAGATGAGATTATCTTTTACTATCTAGTCAATAAAAGCAGTAATACTAAAAAACATGATTAAACAGTACATTTTTAAAGTATACAGTTTTAAACCCAACTTATAAAAACAGTAACTTGAAAGGGGTAGGGGAAGCTACCACTAATTTACTGTAAAAGAAATTTAAGAAAAAACTTGTTTCATTTTCTTCCTCTCTTAAAAAAAAATTTGAACTTCCCCAATTTAAGAAACACCTAAATGTTTAAAAGTTTGGCTACCTCATAAGTTTCTAAAACCTACTCTTTTCCACATTACTTACTTGTTTTTTCCTTTAAAATAGAATTAGTGCAATCTAAAGAAGTCTTGTAAGCACATTAACCCTCACTGCAAAGGCTACCAAGAGCCTGAAAATTAAAACATTCAACTCAAGTAATTAGTTTATTTTTTTTGGCACCGGGAATCAAACTCAGGGCCTTGCCAGGCAGATGCTGTGCCACTGAGCTACATCCCCGGCCCAACTCTCAACTCAAAAAAAAAAAAAAAAAAAAAAAAATCTGTTAAAACCAGAATTAGCATCATTTACCGTTAACAATTAAGCAGAAATATCTGTATCTGAAAGGAGGAAATCAAAATGGGACAAGATACAACATCTATACCTGTTGATAGAATCAAATACTTAATACTTTTTCGTATTTAAAAAATAGTAACTTTAAAACCTCCAAACCTGATCTAAATATTCATCATTGGAAGCTTGAAAAGCTCCTTAAAATTCTCCCGTCTTCTTCCTCCCTCCATTCTGCACCCGCGCCCCCATTCCCACACTCCCTCCCCAACCCCGCACACGCACTCACGCACGCAATTTAAAGCAAAATTTTAAAAGCAATGAAAAACAAAAGTAATTGAAAGCCTTTAAACCAGTTTGTGTATAAAAAACACTTCAATTCATTAACACATTAAAGGGAAATGAGATAAATCAAGGTCTCAGATTTCTGGGGTAGGACGGTACTCAGTACGTTCCAGGATCCCCACGCGTCCTCTCCAAGGCAGAAACGAGACCCAAGATCACCTTGGCGAGAGCAGCCGGGGCAAAACCGACACCCGCGCCGTAACCCCAGGAAGGAAGGGAGGTGCGGGAGCCATTGACTGCGGACGGAGAAATAAGTTTCCTACTTCGCAAAATTCAATCCTGTGATTTTTCTCTAACAAAGAAATAAACGACAAGGGCTTCAAGGAATACTTTCTCCAAACCCCCCATTTTTAAGGGAGCCAGTTCGAACTGGAAAAACCAGTAACACAAGGGATAAAAGAGTGAAGACAGGGCAAGAGAACTAAGAAACAAACAAACAAACAAAAAAAGCGCGGGCTATGGAGTCGGTAATGCAGGGACGTGAGCGCAGGAAAAGGGAAAACCCTGAGAACTAGCAGGACGCCGCCTCTGCTCGGCGCTCGCACGCAGCCCTTTCCCGTTGCTCCCTCGCGCTCTCGCCCGCGCTCGGGGTGGCGATGCCTCCCGCGTCTCCTCCCTGCACCAGGCTGGCTGCCTCCGGGCCAGCCGCTCACGGTCCTGCGGGCTTCCCGGGACGCTATAAGTTACACACGCAGTCTCGCGCTCGTCCTCACGCCCTCCCGACCCGCCGCTGAGCACCGGAGCCGCTCGATCCAAAGGGGCCGCTCCCCGCCCCCCGCCCGGTTCCCCCGCCGCGCCCGCCCAGTCCCTTCCTGGGAGCGGGAGCGATCTCTCCCCGTCGTGGGGTGCGAGGTGGGCTCTCCCTTTGGTGGCAATACGCCAAGTTCTGTCTGCACCAGGAGTAGCGACCTGGGAGAAAAGGGGAAAGAAGGAATTCTACAGGCCCCGCACGCTCAGCATCTCCCGCCATTTCCCTCGCGAGTTTCCCGGATGTAACCCCTTCCCCCCCCCCCGCCCCTCGTCTCCCTTCCCGCGGCGGTTTCAGAGACCGCGACGGTGGCGGCTCCCTTTGGTGCAGGAGGAGGCAATTCGATTCTTGTCCAGCCTCCGTCGCCCAGAGTTTCAGGAGACTCCAAACTGCGTCCTTGCTTCAAGGCCCTGGAGGTAAAACTAATTAGCCAGTAGGTCTCCTTCACTTTGTACTCACCATCAGTTCCAGCTTATCGACCTCCGCCTCCATGTTGAATAGTTGACATTCCTCAGACCCCGGCGGTGCTTAAGCTGCAAACCTTACTAGCACTGAGCATCTCTATTGGACAGCTGTCATTCAACATCTCGCACTCATTGGCTCTTCTCTTTCACCTGGTCCCGCCCATTGACGACTGGGTAATGCCCCTCCGCATGAAACGCAATTTCCTGTTGGACAAAGACACAAAACGCCACAGAGCGATTGGCTGATGTACATATTTTTTTTTCTATTGGCTACCCTCTCTTCTCCACTTTCAATTTCATAGGGCTAGGCAGAGAAGAGCTTGTTATTGGAACAATCAGAAGAAAAAGTAACCAATTACACGAAAGCTTCCACCGACAACACAGGGGACGTGACACACCTCCTTTCCTCTCCGTCTCCCCCTGCCCTCTCGCCCGCCTTCCTCTTATTCATAGCAGAAGCGCCTCAGCACTGGTTGGTTGGAGTGTGGTGCGCTTTCAGCCAATCATAAGCGAAGCTGGGATCCTACGCTACCAGGAGAGCGAATCGTGGGGAGAGCACACCTACGATTGGTCCCTCTATGACAAGGTTTTAATTTTGAATCTTTATGGCGTGGAGAGGCCGCTGTTTGGACTCCGTCTAACCCCCAGGCTGTTAGACTAGTAAGTGCAGGGACGGTTCTCTTTTTTGTTACGTGGGCTCGCATCTTCTGCAGCTGGGCCTTTTGCTGCTTGTGTTTTTATTGCTTAAGGAGCTGAAAACTTTGGCTGGGCTGGGGGGAGAAATGGAGCCGAAAAGGGGGAGCTTTCGGGTCGGAGAAGTGCTCCGCCTCACACTTCTAATTAACACTCCGCAAAATGTGTTTTGGAACAAAGCATCTGCTTGCGTTTTGCTCATTCCTTTGCATTTCTGGTCCTCAAAATGGGTCCTCGGACTAGCGGCAATAGGTTCTCTTTATTGCTCGTTGCAAATGCAAATTATCGAGCTCCACCCAGATTTACTCGGAATACATATTTTAACAAGACCTCATGAGGTACCTTTCTTTACTTGGGAACACGAACGTGTTCTGTGATATAGTATTAATGCCGTCCGGCATTCTGTGAGTGTCAGTTTAAAAAGTGTGCCCTTTTTACCATCTGCCCATATATGGACGAGACTATACTGGACCAGATTTTAGCGGTCTCCTTTGGGAAACAAAAAAGAATCTAAAAAAGCAGTCCTCTACACCATAAACCATAAAATTAAATCTAAGCTACTATCAAAAACAGTATTGTGGTGTTCAAGATGAGCTGATTGAACTAGTAATAAAAACAGTTGGCTGAAGCCCAAGTGTAACGTGTAATACAGTGCAACTGTCATTTCCGTACTGCCTTAGCTTTGGAAGTCCGTTGACTAAAGAATTTTCATATCATCCAATGCAGTCTTAGCAGAAGCAGCGATGCCAACTCCTGCAAAAGACTAATTCTTACTCTACTACTGCATCTTTCAACTTGAAAAGTTTTTCTATTCAAAAAGTTTTGGACCGGCCTGGGGATATAGCTCAGTGGCATAAGCACCTGCCTGGCAAGCGCAAGGTCCTGAGTTCCTATGCCCAGTACCGTAAAAAAAAAAAAAGTTTTGGACCCATCCTTTAATCATGTATTAAGGTGTATGCTAAGATGAAAAACTAAAAATTTTCCCAATAAAAATTTTCACAGCATTTAATTGTATAAAAGTATATTCCATAAATAAAAGAAAGAGCCCTTGCTAGTTAACACTTAGAAGGAATGGTTTCTTCCCTTTATTTATTAAATGAAACATTACCTAATGCCTGTTACCATCTAGATACTAATGACACGAAGATGACTAAAATTGTATCCTAACCTTAAAAAGCTCATGGCCCAGTGGGGTGCAAACATGCAAACCAAAACTACAGTGCAGTTTAATAGAGTTCATAATAAAGACGTATATGTGACTACACATGGTGATCCACGCCTAGCACTCCTGGAGGCTGAGGCAGAAGGATTATGAGTTGGAGCCCAGCTTGAGCAGCCTAATCATTTAGCAAGAACTTTCCTCAGTACAAAAAATTTTTAAAGGGAAGCTCAGGTTGAAACCCCTGGTCTCAGTCCCTAGTACCTTAAAAACAGCAATGAAGTGCTATGGACACCCTAAGGAGATAGCATTTCTGCCAGTATAAACACCATAAGACCAGAAACTGCTGATCATATTTAGAACTGTATCTCAACACCTAGCATTTGAAACAGTCGACTAATATCTGTAAAATGAAAGTAATAAGATCTTATCTGGGCATAGTGCCACATGCTTCTAATCCCAGCGCTCTGGGAGGCTGAGGCAAGAGGGTAACAAGCTCAGAGAGGGGAGGAAGGGATGGAGAAGAGAAGTACAGTGAATGAAGTGTGTTATATGCGTGTACTAACACCCGACTGTGAATGTAATCATTCTGTACTACCAATGTACTAATGAAATTTTTTAAATTAAAAAAAAAAGAGGATCATCAAATGGAACCCAGCCTGGACAGCCTAATGACTTGGTGAGACCCTGTCTTTTGAGGTACCGGAGATCGAACTCAGGACCTTACGCTTGCCAGGCAGGTGCTTATTCCACCGAACTATATCCCCAGCCCCAGTGAGACCCTGTCTTAAAATAAAAATTAAAGGGCTGCAGATATAGCTCAGGGTGACAGCTCTGGGTTCAATGCTCAGTACCACCAGAAATAAATAAATAAACAAACAAACAAGCAAACCAAATCTCGAAGGTTAGGGTAAGAGGACACCCCAAATAGGAAGAAAGGTTGAGAACACTATAGAAAATGTTTGGTAGACCTGAAGTACAAACTTCTGGTCACTGCAAAGGGCCATTAGAAGTAAACAGTGAACAGGTTTTGGAGTCATGGTAAAGAATTATTTAGGGTTTGTTTGTTTGTACAAGGGATAGAACCCAGCACCTTGCACATGCTGGGAAAACATTCTACCACTGAGCTGACCACCTGGCCCCTTGAACTGTTAAAGAAAAGATTCTTTGATTATACTTGTTAAAGCATAGTAAGAAAGACTTTATTCAGGACTATTGCAAAAGTTACAGGGAGCAATGTATGTCTAATGAGATACATCATAGACAACTGGAAATTGATAGACAAAGAGCAAGGTGAGGAGACAGGAAACAACTAAGAGGAAACACCAGAGAGAAGGGGATTCTGTCTACAGAGACTAAACGGGATTCTTCCTGAAGACAAATCACAGTAATCAGACATCAGCCAGGAGACGGCAGAGGATGAGGAACCCAATAAGATACTGGGCTTAGGAGGTGGTTCAGGCCCATATGATTTAGCAGCATTCATTGCTAACAATGAATGCTACCAGGAAAAACATAGATAGATAGGTTGGTTTAGGAGGTCAGGAGCCTGACAGAAGTGTGATCAAAACCAGAATCTTTGTCAGAATCAATCTACTAGGTTTAATTAGAAAGTTCACCTCCCTTTTAAAGTCTATTTCATACCTTAAGTGTTGGTAATACAGGGGGAAACAAGGACAGGAGGCTGGGTCTGTGGACCAGTTTGATCATTACGAAACATGTCAAGGAGAAAATGAAAGGAAACAGGAAAAGACTGAAGGGACAGATAAAAGCCAAAGAAATAAAGGTTGCCGTGGGAGTCTCCACTCCTGGGAATCCTGACTGTGGGTAATAATGGCATGTGAGGTGGGGAAGACCAAGTTTCACTCTTCTACCTATGGGCAGGCTGACATCGGAGTGAATATCAGCAAATGTGTAAAGGGGGGACTGAGTATATATAGGTTTTAAGGTAGGGGGTGCGGTTTTCAGGAATCTCAAAGAATCTGGATGAAGTGTTTGAGTTTAAGGCTGTACAGGCAATCAGTGCAGGTTGGTACACAGAGCTGGCATCACACTGGAGTGTGACTGCAGCCTGACATTAAATTTTTTATTACCTTTATTTCTTGTTTGCCAGGGGTGAGCTATTGCTTCTCATTGTTTACAAGGCTAAGCATGGGATCTCTCATGTCAAGCCTGACACTGTGGACTCTTAAGCCTTGGATAGGGGTTGCCAGAAAACGTTCTCTTGGATCTGGTAAGATTGAATGTTTTTCTCCAGGCAACCACAAGATTACTACTTAGGAGGTTCTTGTAAATATATTCAGAATGTTTTTATAGGAGTAGGAATGTAGTTCAGTGGTACAGCTCTTGTCTAGCATTTTCAAGGCCCTGGGCTTCTCCCTAGCTCTGCAGGAAGAAAAAATTAAAATAAAAAAAATTTCACTTTGAGGTGTTTTTTTTTGTTTTTTTTTTTAAACCAGGCGTAGTTGTAAGCACCTGTGATCCCAACACTTTGGGAGGCTGAGGCAAGAGGATTGCAAGATCAAACCCATCATGGGAAATTTAGCGATTTAACATCACCCTGTCTCAAAATTAAAAATAAAACAATTAGAAAAGCCTGAGGAGGTAGCTCAGAGTGAAAGCTCTGGGTTCAATCCCTAGTACCACCAAAAAACAAACAACCCCTTGACTTCTGTTTCATAATCCCTGCTTAGCCTTCCGTCATGGGCAAGGGGGGAGCAGATGTGATATAACAAAGGTAGCATATGTCTCCCAAACTTCTAAGAGCAATTTATAAAAAATATTCTGTTAATTCAGGACCTGACAATGAGTCCTGATGAAGTTATCAACAATCTGCCCTTCTGCTCTGTGAACTCTTGCCTTTCGCCATTAGGGGTCGCCTCTGCAGGTCCAAGGAGGGAGGAGTTTGCTCCGCCAGTAGAATCCGAGAACTGAGGAAGTGCACAGCTGGGTACGAAGTGCAAGGTTACTGAGTGCACAGAAGGGGAATGAATGTGTATTTTAAAGGCCGATTGTCCCTATTCAAATGTAAGTTGGAAGGGAAAGAGGCCCAGGCCTCGTCTGTTACTTGAATAAAGTCTTTGTTCCTCAGGTAGAAATGATTAAACCCGCAAAGCCCTTCTGGAGCTTGAGATCAAACTAGCTTGGACTTAATTTTCTTCAAAAAAGGATGTGGACCAAAATATAAATATACTCGATAATGTTTTAAAACATTTATATCTTGGGCTTGGGGTAATTATGATTTTATTCTGTAGTGCCTACTTTGTACCATAGTCTAGTAAAACAAAAATGATCTTTGAAGATTAAAGATCTGGACACCATCCCGTGTTGCATTACACTGGATAGGTGATCTAAATTTTCTAGCCCTCAGTCTATTCTTGTGTAAAAGTGGGAATACAGTGCTCCTTACTAGGGAGAGTATTTTTTAGCACAGTGAAGATCAGCGGAGGAAATGTATGTATGCGAAGGTATTAATGGCCATCATAAGGGGCTGGGGATATAGCTCAGTGGAATAAGCGCCTGCCTAGCAAGCGCAAGGTCCTGAGTTTGATCCCCAGTTCTGCCAAAAAAAAAAAGAGCATTTTTTTAATGGCCATCATAACTTTCCGCGATACCCACGCTGTGTTTCCCAGATGCACTGTGTACTTTTATCTCTGCTCTGAGCCTCCTTTCCTATTTCCTTGGCCCGAGCTTGCTCTGCAGAGCCAGTTTCTCTACCGCTCTTCACTTTTGCTCTTGAAGAAACGTTGCCACTGCTGTAAAGAAATAGCTAATATTGTTTTCCTCCCCGCACAACTAACTCAGATGTTCAGTAAATGTTCCTGGTAAAGAAACAGCCTTAGGGGCTGGGGATATAGCTCAGTGGAATAAGTGCTTGCCTGGCAAGCACAAGGTCCTGAGTTCAATCCCCAGTACTGCAAGATAAAAAAAAGAAACAGCCTTTAAAGTGGGGTGTGGGGGTGCACAGCTACATTCCCAGCACCCTGGAGGCTGAGGCAAAGAGTCAACGCAAGTTCGAGGACAGCCTGGGCTACATAGTGAATGTAAGATCAACCAGAACTAAATAGCAAGAGTGCGTCTCAAAAAAAAATTTAAATTAAAATTTAAATATTAAAGAAGAAAAACCAATCGGAAAGTGGCAAGAACAATGGGAGAAGTATGTTCAAACCAAGCGAAGAGGGATTAATGGTGATGTATATTTCACGGTGATAAATTCTTAAAATTTAAATATTCACTGTATATGTTGATCATCCCTTATACTCTTAAGGTTTGTATAACATGTATATTTCAATAAAAATATTTTTAAAAATTTCTCCACAGAAACATGCCCAAGTTCAAACAACGAAGAAGAAAGCTAAAAGCTAAAGCCAAGAGAGTAGTCAAAAAAAAAGAAGCCTCTCGATTCCAATCCAAACTAGTTACCCCTCCGCCTCCACCACCCTCACCAGAAAGGTAAGCTATAATGTAGAACACAGAAAATATGAGAGAGATTTGAGAAGTTCAGAGTTACCAGATTTAGCAAATAAAAATATAGAACATGGAGTCAAATTTGAATTTCACATTAACAATAAATAACTTTTAGTATAACTGTCCCATTTAACATTGAAATATAATAAAATTATTCATCCTTGGGCCAGGTACTCACCTGTAATCCCAGTGATTTGGGAGGCTGAACCAGGAGGATTGCAAGTTTAAAACCAGCCTGGGCAACTTAATGAGACTCTGCCTCAAAACAAAATTTTGAAAGGGACAGTGATAGAACTCAGTGGTAGAACATTTGTATAGCTTGTGTAAGGCCTGGGGTGCAATCCCCAATATTATACTAAAAGAAAAAAAAAATCAGGACATCCTGTACTTTACATGGCAACCACAGTTCAAGAGTTAATATGAAAGTCCGGCCGGGTGTGGCGGTACACACCGTGAATTCCAACACTCAGGAGGCTGAGGCAAGAAGATTGCTGTGAGTTTGAGTGAGCCCAGCCTGGGCTCTGTAGTAAGTCCAGGCCAGCCTGAACTACATAAAGAATTGTCTCAAAAACAAAAAAAGAAAGTCAGGTGGAGTGAAACCCACCTATAATCCCACTAGTCTGGGACACTCCAGCAAGACCATTGCAAATTTGAACCCAACAAGACACAAGTCTCAAAATATTTTTTCAAAAAGGAGAGGATGCCACAGGATTTAATACCCAGAAGGCCCTCGGTTCAATCCCCAGTAGCACCAAAGGGAAGAAAAGTTCACATGAATTGAGAATCACAAGAAATTGTGCTCCAGTGTCTTTTTTGAGATGGGGTCTCGCTATGCAGTTCAGACTGACCTTGAGCTCACTTTATAGCCCAGGCTGGTCTTGAACTCACAACAATCCTCCTGCCTCAGCCTCCCGAGTATGCTGGGATTACAGGCCTGTGCCACCATGCCTGGCAAGTAACTGCTTTCTGAGGGCCTGATTGTTTTAAAAGCTTTTTATAAAGAGAGCTACAGGGCTGGGCGTACAGCTGGGGGTGGGATGTATAATGCGCAAGGCTCTGGATTTAATACCCAGAAATACCAACATAAATAAATACAATTTAAAAAGAGAGTGCCAGAACAACAAAGAAATATTTGTGGTTGTAAAAGCCAACACCTCTTTCAATAGCACATTCAATTTGTGAGTCCCAGAGAAAAATGACCATACTTTACCAGGCCCAGGATTTAAATTCTGTTCCTATGCCTCTTGTTCATCGCTTAATTGCCAGACTTATGCAATTAAATTCACCTGGAAAAGAGACCATAGTTATGAAAGTCCCTGCTCCTTTCACACAATAAAACCAGCTTCTTGGGGCTGAGGTTGTAACTTAGTGATTGAGATAATACTTAAAATGCACAGTGTCCTGGATTTAATTGCTAACACCAAAAAATGTGTGTGTGTGTGTGTGTGTGTGTGTGTGTGTGTGTAAATAGAATCAGGTCAGGCATGGTGACATATGTCTGTAATGCTAGGACCCAGGAGGCTGAGGCAAGAGGAATGCCACCAGTTTGGGAGTTTGGGGCCAGCCTGGGTGGGCTACATAGTAAGTTCAAGGCACCCTGAACTACATAATAAGACCCTGTCTCAAAAACAACAACAAATAAACAAACAAATAAGTAAACAACTGATTTCTTAGGGTTTTTTGACTCACTTTGTTTGATTCTGTTTTTCCTACAGAACGGTTACTCCTTCAACAGTTCCACCCCATAGCACAAACTGGCTCAGACCATCCTGGAACTTCAAATTTCCTAACGTCAAAGAAGCGATAAAGAGTTGGACAAATAGAGTGTGGTCAGTGTACAGCTGGTGCCAGAGCTGGGCAGCACAGGTATGTGTACTTGTTGGCACCAGTGTGGTTTTTTGACAGACCAGGGGTTTATTTGTGTGTGCTCAGGTGAGCAGAATGCTCAGGCTAAGCTCAAGCAAGGTGACTTTTTGGGGTCTTGTGTGCCTTTGGTTGTGGAGGAAATACACCAAACTATTTTCTAGTTCCATTCCTCCCCTCTACTTTACCATATTTCTCATAGGATTCAGACTTGTTTATTATGAATTTCAGAGTTTAGAAATATTGAAAGATACCATCTTTCCATTCCGAAGCTGCCACCGAGAACTTCATAGTCTAAAAGAACAAGTTTGCATTTTGGAAAGAGAACTATGCAAGCTCCAGGAAACACTGAAGGTGGGTATTGTCAAATAAAAAATAAATCCATAGTTTTCCAGGCATTGTAGTACATGCCTGTAATCTCAACATTCAGGCTGAGGCTGAAGGCTTGAGGCTGAGGCAGGAGGATCCCTGTGATTCAAGGCCAATCCGAACTATATAGCAAGATCCTGTCTAAAAAAAAAAAAAAGCACAATTAGGTAAAGAAAAATTTTATACAAAAAGATTACTGCAATAGGGGAAATGCTCATCCATAAGATCTATAATTATCTCAAATATCAGGCAGAAAGAGACCAATTCAGTTTTGTATCTAATACAAATGTTATAGTGACTTGTTCTCCCATTTGCTTTCTTTACTGAAAATATTTTGAGATTTGTGCATGTTGCTTAAGTGTAAATCAATCCATCCTCTGTAATTCTAATTGTAATTCTAATTGCCATCATGGGTATCTAGCACATTTTGCTTCCCATTTCTCTCGTGATGGACATTTAAGACTTGTTTTTAGTTTTTGCTATTATAAAAAACTACATAGCAGCAAAAAACCAAAAACAAAATAACAAAAAAGACCAATTCGGTCCTATTACTTAGAAAAATGCAAAATGTATATTGAGAGGGAAATAGTAATCTCTACGACCCCATGAAACAGAAATGCACAATCAACTCTAATGAGTAACATTGGGACTGGGGATATAGCTCAGTGGAATAAGTGCCTGCCTAACAAGTGCAGGGTCCTGAGTTTGATCCCCAGTACCACCAAAAAAAAAAAAAATGCGTCTAATGAGTAACATTTGCATAAACTCATAAAACCTCTATGGGTGTATTCAGGTAAAATTTATCCAAAAATTTTTAAATATATTAACCTAGCCAGGAGGGGTGGCGCACGCCTGTAATCCCAACACTAGGGAGGCTGAGGCAAGAGGATCTGTGTGAGTTTGAGACCAGCCTGGGTCACAAAGTGAGCTCAAGGCCAGTTTAAACTGCATACCAAGACCCTGTCTCAAAAAGACTAAAAAAAAAAAAATATATATATATATATATTAACCTAAAGCTGGACATGGTGTCATACATCCGGGAGGCTGAGGCAAGAGAATCAAGGCCAGCCTGGGCTACAAAGTGGGTTTAAGGTTAGCCTGGCCAGGCATGGTGGCACATGCCTGTAATCCCAGCACTTGGGAGGCTGAAGCAGGAGGATCATTGCAAGTTCGAGGCCAGCCTGAGCTGCATGGTGAGGCCCTGTCTCAAAAATACAAAAAAAAGACCAAACAAACAAACAAACAAAAATATACCTAACCAATTTTTATACATATATACAATTATTTATTGCTTTGTGATTTGAGATTACAAAAAATTATAAAGCAAACCAATGTCTAGCAAATAGCATTAAACAAATAAATAAATTATACTTTACTTATGCAGTAGAATACTATGTAGTTGTTAAAAAGGTGGTGGTAGCTAGGTACAGTGGCACATGCCTGTAATCCTAACTGCTCAAAAGGCTGAGGCAGGAAGGATCACAAGTTGGAGGTGAGCCCGGGTAACTTACTGAAACTTCCCTCAAAATAAAATTTTAAAAAACAGGTGGAGAAGAAGCTAAATGGTAGAGCACTTGCCTCAATGCTCATGAGGGATGGGGGTGGGAGGGCAGCCTTGGGAATGATCTTTATCTGTTCATGACCCAGGAGAAAACAACACACTCAAATTAGAGTAATTTGAAGAAATTGAACCGAAGATACGCACGGAACACAGGGAAACACAAAGGTTCATGTAGTGTTCTTCTGGGACCTGCTGTTTACAGCCAGAGTTCCCTTGCTACTTGAGGCCTCAGTAGGTCAGGGAAGTGGAAATTTCTCAGAAGCTGGAGTCCTAAAGGGCTATCTTCCAGGCAGATAGCAGTAAAAATTTCCCCTGAGGGATCTGCTACTGCGATTTCTAGCCATAAGCCAAGTGACCAGGAGCCCTGAGACGTGATTCATATGCTAAAGCCTCGTGGGCCCCAGGGAAAGTTAAGCCAAGGAAACAGGATTCTACCCCAGTATATAAGAAATGAGCCCCGTTCTCTGCCCCCGTGGAGCGGTGGTTGGGGAGCTGGGGTCAGGGAAGGAAGGGAGCTTGTGTACTTTTACCTTCCGAGTTCTGTACACATCATGCCTACTCAGTAAAATAAATGCAGAAAATAATTTTTAAAACATAAACTTCATTGACCAATTGAGATTTTGGTTCTAGAGGTAAATTTGTTGTTATTTTGAATCCCGGTCATTGTATAACTTCCTTTCCAAAGCACTTTGCTGCTGGTAACTAAGAAGTGGTTGAAACAGCTTATTTTATTTTTTATTTTATCAATTTTCGTTGGGTTTGGTTTAGTTTGGTGGTTCTGGGGCTTGAATCCAGAGCTTTAAGAATGCAAGGCAAATGCTTTCTCACGACACTCGCCTCCTGTTTTCTTTTATTTATTTGATTTATTTGAGAGAGGGTCTCAGTGTGTCGTTCAGGCTGGTTTTAAAAGTCACTATGTACTCCAGGCTGGCCTCATACTCACAGCAATCCTCCTGCTTCAGTCTCCCAAGTGCTGGGATCTAGGATTACAGGAGAGCATGACTAACCCAGTTTAGGCCGCTATTCTCAGTAACTTAGTATTGTGCCTATTGATCTTCTGGATTCCACTTCTGCTTCCAGAATTTGTACCTAAAAATAAATTAACCAAATGAGGAAAAAGGAAGTCATCTCTCTCCTCTGGGCCTTCATTTCCTCATCTATCTATAACCTCTTTTTTTTTTTTTGGTACTGGGAATTGAACTCAGGACCTTGTGCTTGCCAGGCAGGAGCTGTGCTGCTGAGCTACATCCCTCGCTAGTTTCCTTATCTATAAAATGAGGAAACTCATTTATGATCCCATCTATAGGGGGCTAGCTATGTGGTGGCTTCCAAAACAGTATGTTCAAGTCCTAATTCCAGGAACCTGTAAAAATTACCTTATTTGGGGAAAAAAAGAATCTTTATATTGTAATTAGGGATTTTGAGATGAGATCTTGTTTTATCTGGGTGGACCCTAAATCTCATGACGAGTGTCCTTAGAAGAGACACATGCAAAACAGAATATACACAAAAAAGAGGAGGTACACCGTGAGCATGGAGACAGCAAATCGGAGTGATCAGTTACAAACCGAGGAAGGTCTGCAACTAGCAGAGGCTGCAAGAGGCAGCTGTTTGTTGTTTGGCTTTTTGAGACAGGGTCTCGCTGTGCAGTTTAGGCTGGTCTTGAGCTCACTTTGTAGCCCAGGGTGGCCTCAAATTTGCAACAATCTTCCTGCCTCAGCCTCTCAAGTGCTAGGATTACAGATGTGCACCACCACACTTGGCTCGATTTTCTTTAGAGCCTCAACAGAGTGCAGCTTTGGTGACACCTTGATGTCAGATTTCCAGCCTGTAGCACTGTAGGAAAATAAGTTGTAATTATTTTATTTTATCTTACTTATTTTTGCAACAGAGTCTTGCCGTATAGCCTAGGCTGGCCTCAAACTCACTGCAATCCTCCTGCCTCAGCCTTCTGAGTGCTGGGATTACAGGCATGCACCACCACACATGGCAATTGTAGTTATTTTTAATAACCTAGTCCCTGATAACTTATTGTAGCAGTCACTGAAAATTAATATACCACCTTATTTGATAGGGTATTGTATTTGCTTCCTATGGTAGCCGTAACAAACACCACAGACTAAATGGCTTATTCAAAAGAAATTTACTTTCTTACAGTTTGGAGGCAGAAGTTTGAAATTAAAGTGTCAGCAAGGTTGGTTTTTTCTGAAGAGCCTGGATCTTTGGCTTGCAGGTGGCTACCATCTTTTACTGTGTCCTATATGAGTTTCTTCTCATGAGATCTGTGTCATTTCCTCTTAAGAGAAGTCTAGTTGGATTGGATTAGTATCTGTCCTAATGGTCTCATTTTAACTAACACTTCTTTGAAGGCCCTATATGCAAGTATTGTCCCATTTTGAAATACTAGATGTTAAGATATCAAAATACAAATTCAGGCTGGACATGGTGGTATACATCTGTAATCCCAGCACTTGGGAGGCTGAGGCAGGAGGATCGCTAGAGTTCAAGGCCAGCCTGAACAGACAAAAAAAATACATATATATATATTATATATGTTATATATATAAAATATATATATATATAATATATATTATATATATATTAGTATCTTTAAGCATAAGTCAGTATCTTTAAGCATAAGTCAGTTCCAAATGGTCATGTTCCATGTTGGGGTTTTTACAGCACCTTGAATGTACGTATTCTTGGTTAGTTAAGTACTTTTCTCTTGGGAGGAACTCTTTTCCAGTCCTCATTTCCCTCTGGTAAGTTTTGATTCCTTTTTTTTTTTTTTCTTCTTTTTTCTTTTTCATGATATTGGGAATTAAACCCTGGGGATCCTTTGCAACTGAGCTGTATCCCTGGCCATTTTCTCTTTTCCTTCTTTTTAAATTTTTAGATAGGGTCTCACTAAGTGGCCATGCTCGGCTGAAACTTTAGATCCTCCTGCATCAGCCTTCCAGAGTGCTGGGATTACAGACATGCACCACCAGGTTCATTCTTTTGATCGTCATCCCCAAGACTCAAGCCGTCTGTGATCAGCACACACTTCAAGGCTCTTACCGTGGTCTTGTTGTGTTTGGATTTTATGTTGAATCTCTCATCTTCAGCATCACAGCCAGGCTCATACACAGATGAACGAATGAAACGGTGAAAGCTGTGACCATTAAATGAGAAAATATTATGAAGCCGCAACACACTGAGAAAGCGTTCAAATACGTGGTAGCTTTTTTACTATGTTGGGCACAAGAACCAAATGAACACGTTACTCATTTGCCAAATGTAATTATCTTTTTCCAGATCCTCACAGAAAAGTCTTCTCCAAGCTCTGGTCAACGGTGTCCCACGAGTGGTGAATTTACAAATGTGTCTGCCTGTGCTCTAACCAGCCCCAGAGACTCCCGAGCCACACTTCCGCCCACACTGCCACCGCCAGGCAGCCACCTTCCGCCCCCGCCGCCACCTCCACCCCCACCACCTCCTCCGCCGCCACCACCAGCTCCTGTGCTGCTCCCAAAACCCAGCCTCTCTACATCGCTTCAGGTAGGAAATGATCGGTAACGGTGGGGTGTGGTAAGCGTGTAGTATGGGAGAAAGGCCAGCTGGCCTCGCGCGGTTTTGCTGAAGGCTTGCAGAGGAAGGGCCTATTCTGTTCAGATTCCGTATCTTCATTTCATTAACTCTTCTTGTAGTTGTTAGGAGATGTGTTTTCACTCAATTTCCCTGGCTGATATTGAACTGCTGGGCTAAAACAACTCTCCTGCCTCAGCTGTCCAAGCTGAGACTCCAGGCACTTGCCACCGCACATAAATAAATGGAACCGTGTAAATCACACTTGATCTTAGCCAAAAGGCCGAGAAGCGATAGGAACCGTGTAAATCAGACGATTCCTATGGACTGTTCAGCATATCTTTTTACCCAAAGAAAGATATCCCTAGGAAACCAAATTAAGAGAGGAATACTGCTGAGTAAGTAACACCAGACCAAGAAGAGTGGACAGATTATGTCTCAATGTCATTAGGCTGGAGAACCAGCATTTGTTACCATGACTTCTGTCAAGGGAACTAGAATGTTTGTAAATCATTAAGATAGCCGTGAGTCTTTTAAAATCTGAATTTTGGGGGCTGGAGATATAGCTCAGTAGCAAGTGCAAGGTCCTGAGTTTGATTACCAGTACAAAAAAAAAAATCTCAATTTTTTAGTATATATACAGGTTGTTTTAAAATAGCTAAATTAAAGCCAGGTGAGTTTAAAGCTGTAATCCCAGCTATTTGGGAGACTAAATCAGGAGGATTTCAAATTCTAGGCCTGTGTGACCAAGTCGGTGAAATCCTTTCTCAAAATTTAAAAGAAGCAGGGAAGGGAACAGTGTCCATGTTAGGAACGTAGTTCAGTGGTGGAGAATTTGCCCAGCATATGTGAAGCCCAGAATTCAATTCCTGGAACCAAGAAAATCCAGAGCTTTTTGTTATATTGGCTGTAATGTACACCTCTGTGACTGTACTTACTTGCTCTATGAGAACTAAGTCATCTTCTTCCTAAGTAATTCATGCAAGATTTCACATGGATCTGAGCAACTCCTTCAGCTCCTGTGAAAGGTGCCTTTTTTTTTTTTCAGTTGTTTTGAGACTGTCTCACTGTGTAACCCAGGCTGACCTTGAACACGGTGATCCTTCTGCCTCAGCCTTGCGAGTGCTGGGATTACAGGCAGTGCAGCACCATATCTGGCTGGGAGGTTGCATTCTCGCAGGGGACTAATCCACCCCTTACTATCAAGTCTTCCGTTCTGATGAATAGTTTTCAGTATCATTGAGTACTGAAGACAAGACCATTCTTGCTTGGGTGGATTTCGGTCAGCTCTGAGGGTCAATAGGGATTAGCTTTTAATCCTGAGTCTTTAAAAGTTAGATTGGGATTTGCACTTCATCAGATATCATAGTTCCAATTTAAATTCTAATTTCTGGGCTGGGAGTAGTGGCACACACCTGTTACCCCAGCATGCCTGTAATTCCAGCACTCAGGAGGCTGAGGCAGGAGGACTGCTGTTAGTTCGAGTCAGCCCCAGCTACATATTGAGCATGAACTACATAGTGAGACTCTTTCAAAAAAAAAAAAAGGTTGGGTGTGATGGCACATACCTATAATCCCAGCACTCAGGAGGCTGAGGCAGGAGGATCGTTGTGAGTTCAAGACCAGCCTGGGCTACAAAGTGAGCTCAAGACCACCCTGAACTGCACCATGAGACCCTGTCTCAAAACGACAAAAAAAAAAAAAAAAAAATTCTAATTTCTCCATGTATTTTAAGGCTGAAGCATTAAGAAAGGATGGACCCATGCAGATAACAGTTAAAGATCTACTGACTGTGAAATTAAGGAAGACACAGTACACTGATGAGAAGAGGAAGGTAAGACATGACCGACCGCCTTCGTGGTCTTCTTGCTTGTAACGTGGCTGTTCCTTTGTGGAAAACGAGAATATCATTTTGGTATGGAGGTCAACCCACAGTTGGTATTTGATGTTTCATTTCAGTAGTTTTGGATCTCTTCAACAAAACATGTAGATCCCAGAATTGATTCATTCATTCTTTTTTTTTTATTTTATGAAAAAGTAGAATTTCCTAAGATAATAAAACAAGAAAGTCACCATAGTTTAATACACTATGTATCACTACCTTCAAAATAGTTACTCACAGTATAGATTCTTACAAAGAACAAACAGAAAATAAGAAAAAAGATCTTTTCAATGAACTAAGATAAACTAGTAGCATAAATGAAACAAATTAGCCTATGTGAAAATATTTTTTAAAAATAGAATAATTTGGGGAAGTGTTTGAATGTCTCTCTACTTCCTGTTTATTTCTCTTCTATCTTGCTCTTTATTAGTATATATATTTCACACATAAGAGAAACCATGGGCTATTTAAGCTTATGTCTCTTCCTTGATTCACTTAACATCATGTTCTCACATTGCATCCATTTACCCAAAAGCCTCAACTTTATCTCTCTTTGTAACAGCATAGTACTCCATTATGTATAAATACCACATTTTTCTTATTCACTCATCTCTCCAAAATTATTTAAATTGGCTATTTTATCTACCAACCATTAGTCTGAAGAGGTAGAGACATACTTTGAAGTTTGGAAATAAAAATCAGATATTTACTGTTTGAATATATTTAAATTTTGAATGATATTTTAAAATGTGTTTTTTAATAATGTCTTACTTTATGATTAAAGCTTGTACCATCACCGAGAGCACGGAATCCACTAGTTACTGTCTCTGACCTGCAGCGTGTTACCCTGAAACCTAACTCCAAAGTGTTATCAACTCGAGTTACAAATGTCTTAATGTAAGAAACTACACAGTGTTATTACTGTTACTTAAAAGAATGATTTTGTTTTTGCTGATTTCTATCTTTAAAAGCCATATATGCTTCTTGTAGAAAAATTGAAATATATAGAAAAGGTTTTCTTGTTGTTGTTTCTTTTTTTGGTTTGTTTTTTGAGATAGGGCCCAGTTCAAGCTGCACTTCACCTCACTTTGTAGCCCACTGGCCTCAAATGCATGGTGATCCTCCTGCCTCAGCCTCCCAAGTGCTGGGCATGACCCAGCCACCACACCCAGCTAAAAATTATCTAGATAATTTAGGCAAAATTTAAGTTTGAGCAACTCTTTCAACTTCTATCTTATTAAGAATGCTATCATTGAATATAACCATTATTAACATACTGTTTTTTATCATACTGATCTTTTTTTGACACACAATACGCTATAGCTTCTATTTCAAACTGCTGTCTGTCATATGATATGCTATTGATTTAGTAACACTTTGCAGCCAGAGGATGTAACTCAGTGGTAGAACACTTACTTAGCAGTTGTGAGGCCCTGGCCTTGATTCTCAGCACTGAAAAAATAAGCAAACAAACAAATATATTTTGTGAAGAAAAAGAAATAATGTCAAAACCCAAGCACTATGGGGCACACCTGTAATCCTTGCACTCAGAAGGCTGAGGCAGGAGGATCGCCTTGAGTTTGAGGCTAGCCTGGGCTACATTGTGAATTCACTTGATCTTAGCCAAAAGGCCAAGAAGAGATATATAGTGAGTTAAAGACCAGCCTGGACTACAGAGTGAGACACTGTCTCAAAATAAAAATAAAAACAAAAACAAAACAAACTGTCAAGAATTTTTAGGATGGCTTGATTTCAGAAATAATAAAATATCAAAACTAGTTAACTAGAATTAAGTAACTATGGGGGGAGTGTACCTCTGTAGAATCCTATTGTGGATATAGTGATAACTTTCCCTGTTTAATACATCATGGTAAGGCTGGGGATATAGCTCAGTGGCATAAGTGCCTGCCTGGCTAAGCGTAAGGTTCTGAGTACGATCCCCGGTACCCCCCCTCCAAAAAAAATTAATATGTCATGACAGCTTGAAGCACCATTTTGACTTCTTTAATATAGGTAGCTCACTGTATGCAAATTTCATAGATACAATTGTACTTTAGGTGGTTTATTTTTTTTTTTATTTTTGTGACACTTTAGTAAGTACCATGTCTATCATCTGCTTACATAGTTGTAATCACACAGATGTTATTATGGGATGGAGAAGTATTACTTGCTGGGTAGGGTGGCACCTACCTGTAATACTAGCTACTCAGGAGGCTAAGGCCAACCTGAACAAGTTAAGGAGACCCTGTCTCAATAAACAAAATGAAGCAAAAAGCAGCATTACTTGGGGCTGGGGCTAGAGCTCAGTGGGAGAGCACCTGCTTAGCATGCATGAGGCTAAGCAAGTTTTGTACCCCAGCACTGTCAAGAAAAAAAGAAAGTATTCGTTGTTAGAATGCCTATGGGGTCAGTGTTAGTCAGCTTTCTGTCACTGTATCAAAATACCCGAGAAAGTCAACTTAAAGGAGAAAAGGTCCGTTTTTTCTTATGACTTTATAGGCTCAGTCCTCACTGGCTCCGTTGCTTTTAGGCCTGTAGGGAGCTCAAACATCGTGGTGGAAGGGAGTAACAGAGAAATGATGGTCACCTCAAGGCAGCCAGGAAGGAGACAGACAGATAGACAGACATAGACATGAAGGGGCCAGGGCAAAGGTACACCTTTCAAAGATCTGTCCCCTGGTACCCACTTCCCCCCACTAGGCTCCACCTCCTAAAAACCCATGCAGTTAAGAACTCATGAGTGGACAAGTGCGTTGATGGGGTTGGGGGTTGGCGCCCTGACCATCCTGTCACCTCTCAAGGCCCCACCTCTGAGCACTGCTGCATTTGGGATCAAACTTTCAATCTATGAGTCTTCAGGGAATTTTTTTTTTTTTTGGCAGTACTGAGCATCAGATCCAGGGCCTTTGCACTGAGCTATATCCCCAGCTTTTTAAATTTTTTTGTTTATTTGAGACAGTCTTGCTAAGTTGTAATGTTGTCCAGGCTGTAATCTTGCCTCACCCTCCCAGAGGCTGGAATTACTGGTGTGCACTGCCACACCAGTCTGTCCATTTAAACCATAATACAGTATCACCTTATTCTCCCGTCAGCATCTACTACCTTTGTGTGTGTGTGTGTGTGTGTGTGTGTGTGTGTGTGTGTGTGTAGTACTGGGGATGAAAGTCAGGGCCTCACACATGCTAGGCAAGTGCTCCACACCTGAGCTACCTCCCCAACCCATACTATTTTTTATGTTTTATTTTAATGTTTTCCATGTTATTTTTTAGTAAAAAGCAGAACTATAGCAAGGCATGGCAGTACACGCCTGTAATCCCAGCACTTGGGAGGCTGAGGCAGGAGGGTTCGAGGCCAGCCTGGGCTGCATACATAGTAAGACCCTGTCTCAAAAAAGACTCAAAAAAAAGCAACTTTTATACTCTCAGTGGAAAAGTACATGCTTAGCATGTGTGAGATCCTGAGTTCAATTCCTAGCACTGCTAACTAACTAGATAAATAAAACATTTTATTTAGAATCATAGTCTAAAGTAGTTGGCTCAAGGATAATAATGACAATAACTTTATGGTACCTTATGCTTTGCAGAGAACTTTCATATTCTAGTAAGTTGCCTGTTATAATGACGACTTTGTGTTGGGAGAAGTAATGAAATGGGGCAAGTTCTAATTTGTATGTATTTGTTTTATCAGTACTCCAGGTAAAAGCCAGGTAGATCTGCGAAAGCTTCTTAGAAAAGTCGATGTGGAGAGGTAATGTGGTCTCTTATCTTTATGTTTTCCAAGTCCGTTTGAAAAGTAGGCAAAAATCACAGTTCCTAATATTTTAAATATCTTTCCAGGAGCCCAGGAGGAACGCCTCTTATCAATAAGGAAAATATGGAAACAGGAACTGGACTTACTCCTGTAATGACCCGGGCCTTGAAGAAAAAGTTTCAAGTAAGCCTTTTTTTTTTTTCAAGTAAGTCTTTAAGGAAAATAAAAATTTAATTTTTCTTGAAAATAATAGGGACTAAAAGATATCTCAGTGGAAAAGTACATGCTTAGTATATGTGAGACCCCTGAGTTCAATTCCTAGCACTGTTAACTAACTAGATAAAACATTTTATTTAGAATCATAGTCTAAGGGCCAGAGAGATAGCTCAGTGGCACAGCACTTGCCTGGCAAGCACAAAGTCCTGAGCTCAATTCCTGGTACGAAAACAAGAAAAGAGAAGATTTTAGAATCATAGTCTAAAGTAGCTTTCTCAATGACAATAATTTTATGGTACCTTATGTTTTGCAGAGAATTTCAATAACTAGGCTTTGTAAAATTCTATATCCCCCCACCCCTTTGCAATTTTTGAGATAGGGTTTCCAAAGTCATCTAAGCCAGCCCTGAATTTGTTATGTAGCCCATAGGCCTCAAACTTATAACCCTCCTACCTCAGCCTCCCAGAATGCTGTGATTACAGGTGTACACCACAGTACCTGGCCTAGACTTCATAAAATTCTATGAGAAAAGCATTCTGTATGATACAGCTAGGATTATCCTCTCCATTTTGCCAAGGATTGCCTGATTATATTAGTTCTCTCTTTTTTTTTTTTGGAGACAGTGTCTTGCTGTGCAGTTCAGATTGACCTTGAACTCACTATGTTGCCCAGGCTGGCCTCAAACTCATAGGAATTCTCCTGCCTCAGCCTCCCAAGTGCTAGGATTATAAGTGTATGCCACCATGTCTGGCATTAAGTTTCTTTAATAAATACTTCTTAAGCACTTCCTTTAAGCCAGTTCCTATGCTGGAGTGTTGGAGTTGTAGTGGTTCATAAAAGCAGGCACAGATCTGCTGTCCTGGAGCTTCCAGCCTAGTACGAAAGGTAGACAATGAAATAACCCCATCTTTGTTTCATTTTGCATTGTACTAAGCACTATGAAGAAAATGACCAAGGTTCCGTGGGAGCCCATAGAGGATGATGAGGAAGGATTTCCTTACGAAGGGATGATGCTGCAAGTGAGAGTTGAAAGACGGTTAGGCATTAACTGGGGGGTTGGCCCATGAATGTCAGATGGGAGAAAGTTCCGAGTACAGTGAACAGTGTGTGTGAGGGTCCCATGCTGAGAGGGATCGGAGCCTATTCCAGGAGCCAGCCAGCAAGGGACCGTGCAGCTGTAACGCAGGGAGGGATCCTGAGCCAAACCTGTTCGTCCTCTTTATCCTTTTGATCCTTGCTATCATCGGCTCTATGAAGAGCAGGCTCTTCTGCTTCCCCTGCTAGAGCCCCGGGATCCAGGGCTGCTGGGCTCTTTGATTGGAAACAGGTCCTTCCTTTCCTGCACCAGAGACACACCACAGACTCCACTGCCTGCGCCTTCGCACCCTCCACCCTTCCCTTTGTTCCCCACATAAGCATCAGTGTCTGCCAGGTGTAATGACGCAAGTCTATAACCCCAGAACTCTGAGAGGCTGAGGCAGGAGGAGCACAAGTTCAGACTTAGCAAAACCTTGTCCCAAAAAGAAAAATTAAAAAATTTTCAAGGGGCCTGAGGATGTAGCTCAGCAGCACAGGTGCCTGTCTTGCAAGCATAAAGTGCTGAGTCCCATTCCAAGTATCGCTTCCCCAAATTGTTTTTTCAAGGGGTAGCGATGTAACTCTTGGAAGTGTGACCAAGTTCCTTCCTCTTGGAGTGTCCAGTTAGATTCTACCCCCATCACAGCATTCCCTGGTGAGAGCAAAAATCATGAAAAGCAGGGGCGCAGGGAAGAGGCCTCCCTGAAGGACTGGGCCCCTTGCTTTCTCTCTTTAGTCCTAGGACCCTTGTGGTCTCTGTCCCACCCCATAAGTAGCACAATCTGCTGTGAAATATGGAAACAGATCAAAGTACCACACATGGCGCTGGGTAACACTACACCTTCCATCCAGCCATAGGCGTCCTCCTTTAATTCTGAAGCAGCTGTTTGCATTTGGCTACGGCTGCAGTGCCCTGATCAAATAGAGCGCGCGCTCTCTCTCTCTCTCTCTCTCTCTCTCTCTCTCTCTCTCTCTCTCTCTCTCTCTCTCTCTCTCTCTCTCTCTCTCGCTCGCTCGCTCTCTCCCCCCCCCCAGGGCGTTATGTGTAACAAGGAAATGCTCTTAACACTGAGCTATACCTCCATCTCTTTTTGTGTAGTGCTGACCCATTCTAGGCAAGTGCTTTACCACTGAGCTGTTTCCCAGCTGTGTCCCACCCCACTTTGTGTGGGAGGGACTGGTACTCACAATTGAAGCCAGGGTGTTTGCACTGAGCTAAATCCCCAGGCTTTTTAATCTTTTATTTTGAAACAAGGTTTTGCTAAGTTGCTCAGGTTGGGCTCAAACTAGGAATCCTCCCGCCTCAGTCTCCCAAGTAGCTAGGACTTCCCTTCCCTTCCCTTCCCTTCCCTTCCCT
>PVLD010003280.1:0-72712 GCA_004027595.1 Dinomys branickii | reverse complement strand
ATTCCTCCTGCCTCAGCCTCCTGAATGCTGGAAATATAGGTGTGCACCATTGTCTTGGTTACTTTTCTCTCATTGCTGAGACAAAATACCCAAAGCCCAAAATGAAAGAAGGAAAGGTTTATTTAGCTTACAGTTTGTGGAGGTTTCAGTCCATATTTGGCTGGTCCTAAGGCAGAGTGGCTCATGGCAGCAGAGCACAGCAAAAACAAACAGCAAAAGGGAGGAATGGCTGCAAGCAGCCTCTTTTTCTACCTTACATTGTAAACAGGCCACCACCACCCAGAGGTTCTGTAGCACTCAGATAATCTCCATACCTTCCTCTTCCACAGGCTCAGGCTGTATACAAAGTAAGCACCTTGGCTTCCTGCTGAGTCACTCAGCCAAACCTCTAGACTCCCCAAGTTGACAGAAGGTATCAACCATAACAACCACCATGCCATTCCTCCAGTCTTTGGAGAGGAACTTCTGATTACATTAGGAAAGCTGGGAAAAGTGATTCTTAAAGTCTGTATGCCATATGCCATGCTGTCCTGCAACAACAACAAACCAGGTTCTGTTAATGAGGAACGAGAGTTGTGTTGGCCGCAAGAACATAATTGTGTTTTTTTCCCTCCATAGCTGGCTCACCCTAGAAGCCCAACTCAGACTCTGCCACTTTCTACAAGCAGCTTCGATGAACAAAACTGATGCCAACTCTGCCTGACTCCATGTGATAAAACCACCCAAATCTTTTCTTAATGTAGAATCTGCTTAAATATGCTAATACAGTTCCATTTAAAGACCGGAATATGTGTGGAACCTATGCATTTCTAATTTGCATGATGGGAAAATACAGTCTGCCAAGTGGTGTTTGTCCTGGAATTACCCAATTTAGGTTGCATCAGGAGGTTGTTGAAATTTAGCTAACTCCAATTTGTATTGATAGGTGCAATTAGGACTTTAAGAATAAAGTCCGAAGCTGGGTGTGGTGATGCATGCCTGTAATTCCAGCTGCTCAGGAAGCTGAGGTAGAAGGAACACAAATTCAAGGTCAGGCTGGGTAAATTAGTCTCAAAATAAATTTGATATAGTCAGGCATGGTGGCACATGCCTGTAGTCCCAGCTACTTGGTAGGCTGAGGCAGGAAGATCATGTGAGCTGACAAATTCATGATCAGCATGGGTAACATAGTGAAATACCTTCTCAAAAAAAAAAAGACAATAGTGTAATTACTATTCATCCTATTTACTTCAGGTAACTAAAAAGACTTTTTTGGAGGTGGTTAAGGAAGGGTCTCGCTATGTAGTTCAGACTGGCCTTGAACTTACTATGTAGCCTAAGCTGGCCTGGAACTCACAGCGATTCTCTTGCCTCAGCCTCCTGAGTTCTGGGATTATAGGTGTGCACCACCACGTCTGGCTTGAAAAGGCTTGTGTCTCATAGAGTTCATACATTGGTTGCTACCAATAAGATCTCCAAAAAAGACTCTGTAGTCTTCCCATAGAAATAAAGTAGCCTACTCCTCATCCAAATATAACTATTTTGAACCAAAAGCCCCAATATGACCATAAAAACTGTAGTGTATCATTTCTAGCACCTTCTGTCGGCAGTTCTGTCTCACTCTGTAGTCTGAGATATTCCTCACTTCTTTTGTTGATGTTAGTGCTAGAGATGAAACCCAAAGCTTCACATGCTTCATGTGCTCTACCACTGAGCTATATCCCAACCCCTTTCTTCCTTTCTTTTAAATTTTTTTAAATTTTTTTGAGACAAGGCCTTGCCGTATAGTTCAGGCTGCCCCTGAACTAGCTATACAGCCCAGGCTGGCCCCTAACTTGCTGCACTGCACCTGCCTCGGCCTCTGAGTGCTGGGGTTAAAGGCGTGCACCACCACGCCCGGCTACCCCAGCCCTTCTATTCCCACTTTTCCATTTGTTGTCTACAGCATGCAGCTAAAGAAAAGTTTCAACTCCAACACGAACCTTCTGTTTTCCACTGGTTCCCTGTTCTCATCAGTTTGTGCTGTCAGTAACAATAATAGTGTAGATTTCGCTGGATTTTATTCTCTTACCAGTCTAGACTTGTCAGATTTAGCAAATGAGAATGCACGATGCCCAGCTAAATCTGAATTTCAGATTAATGATAATTAACTTCTGAGTATAAATATGTTGCATGGAATAGCAAAAATTTTTGAGGGGTTCCTCAAACTAATTTTTTGAGGTTCCTCCAGTTTTTGAGTAGAAATATGCCCCAAATATTGCAAGGGGAATACTTTAAAAAAGTATTCAAGGCTAGTGTGTAGCTCAGTGATGGAGAACTTGCCTCCCGTGTATATATAGTCCCAGGTTTGAGTCCCAACACTGCCAATTTTTGTTGTTATTTATCTGAAATTCTTCTCTTTTTTTGTCTTTTTGAGACAGGGTCTCGCTATGCAGTTCAGGCTAGCCTTCAGCTTACTTTGTAGTCCAGGCTGCTCTTGAAACTGGCAACAATCCTCTTGCCTCAGCCTCCCAAGTGCTGGGATTACAGGCATGAGCCACCACGCCCGACTCTGAAATTCATATTTAACTGAGCATTTTATGTTTTGCTCAGCAACCTTCTTAGTCATTTTCTCTCAAAGTTGTTAAGTACTTCTGCTCCCTGTCTTCCAGATGTGTCTACCTGGTAGTAAACACTACTGCATCTCCAGCCAGGGTCTGCCTCCTATGTGTGGGAAGTATTGTAGAAGAAGGGCAATCTAATTTCCATTATAAGGAGTGTGACTGAAAGGACGCGATTAGATTTCTTATTGTTGTTCTGTAGTACTGGGGATCAAACCCAGGACCTTGCACATGGCGGGCAAGTGCTCTACCACTAGACTACTTCCCTAGCCCCAGGATCAGCTTTGATGCTGATAGCCTCCTCTGAGTCCCAAGAATAAAGACAGCAGCTCCTTCATTTGTAGGAAATAAGGATTTCTGAACTTTCTAGTCTGACAAGAAGCCAGAACACAGCTGGTCTCCTTGAAGTATTCTTCAGTTAACTTACCAGTGATGGTGAACCTTTTAGAGCTCCCAACGATACAAACAGCCCAAAGCGGCACACGTGCCACAGGTTCGCCACCACTGGCTTAAGTTTAAAAGGTAATTTAGCAACTTTCCCCAAGTCCCTATATTTCCACAGAAAAATATTGCCTTGAGGTGCCAAACAGAGTGATGTTGGAAAGTGACCAGGATGGAAAGCACACCTAGAGGCAATAGTTAGCATCTAAGAGGCGGTCCTGTTTATGAGACCCACGTGTATGTTTCCAGTGCAATTATGGATGAAAATGTAATGAGATAGCTGCCTGTAGTAGAAGTTGTTTTTCTTAAAAACCTGATATCTGCTTTTATATTACGTAATCATGAAAGGAATAACCGCTGAGATTCAGCAGCTGTTTGTAACAGAATTATATTTTATGGGGCACTTTTATTTATAATGTTAACAAGCCATTACATACTGTGCCAGTGTAATCTAAGAGATTTGACCATTGTTTTGTTTTGCTTTCTTTTATTTTCTGAGGCAAGGTCTCACTGTGCACTTTAGGTTGGCCTGGAACTTACTTTGTAGCCCACTTGACATTGACATCATCCTTCTGCCTCATCCTCCTGAGTGTTGGGATTACAGGCATGCGCCACCACACCTGGCTAATTTGACCATTCTTGTGGGATGAAACATCATAAGAAAAGTGCTATAGAAATCATAAGCTGAGGCGGGGCGTGGTGGTGCACACCTGTAATCCCAGCACTTGGGAGGCTGAGGCAGGAGGATTGTTGCAAGTTCGAGAGCAGCCTGGGCTACAAAGTGAGCTCAAGACCAGCCTGAACTGCAGAGCGAGGCCCTGTCTCAAAAAGACAAAAAAAAAAAAAAAAAAAAAAAAAAAAAAAAAAAAAAAAGAGAGATCATGTATTATAAATATTTGCAGAGCTGCTGCTGCCATTGTATCAGTATTAAAATGTGTCCTACCTTTTACTAATTTTTAAGACAGATTTTACAATGCAACCACTTACCCTATAACTGTACCCTGTAAATGCTATGACCTCATTAAACTGTTACTTATTACATGCTCCCAATGTTTGACTGTTTGTTTGTTTGTGGTGGTAGGAATTGAACCGAGGGCCTTCACGCTGAGCTACCTCCTATCCATTATTTTTTATTTTGAGACAGAATCTTGCTAGTTGCTAAATTGCCCCTGTAGAACTCAAACTTGTGATCTTCCTATCTGAGCCTCCCAGAGTACTGGGAATACAGGTCTGCAGCACATGCCTGCCTATTTGAAGACTGAATTTCTACCAGAGAATATAAACAACCTAGGTGCATTTGGTTCTAATTTTAAATAAAAACTAATAGAACCTTTGTTTTTTCTTTTTCTTTTTCCTTTTCTTTTCTTTTTCTTTTTTTTTTTTTTTTATCTTTTTGAGATAAGGTTTCACTATGCATTTCAGGCTGTCCTCAAACTCACTTTGTAGGTCAGGCACACCCCAAATGCTGGGAATACAGGCGTGCACCACCAAGCCCGGCTGATTTTTCTTAAGAGCAGGCCCCCATACCTGGCTTTGGTTTTTCTTTACAGCCTTTTATGTTTTCTACTAAAATGTAACACATTCAGGCGTGGTGGTGCACACCTGTGATCCCAGCACTAGGGAGGCTGAGGCAGGAGGACTGATGTGAGTTTAAGGCCAGCCTGGGCTACATAGCGAGACACTGTCTCACAAAAAACAAAAATCAAAACCAAAACAGAATAAACCCCCACATATAGAAAACATGTAAAACATAACTACATTAGCAAATCATAAAGCACAGTCATATAAACATCAAAAAGTAGATGCGATCGGTAGCCTTGGAACCTCTGCCATGCCTGCACCCTCCACCGTAACCCCTTTCCTCACTAAATAACCACTGACCTGATCATTACAGTAAATAGTTCCAGCCTTTGACAGCCTATGTACGTCCCTAAATGCCACCGTTTATTTCCTTGTTTTCGAAGTCTTTGTTTTCATTAAGTTTATTGGTACATTTTTTTAAAAAGGTGAAAGATTTATATGATCTGAAGAGAAACTAGAGTATTATTGGTACATTTTAGGTACAAATAATGACCACATTTATTATAGGGAATTTGTACCTGTACATGATATAACTTGATTTTTTTTTCCCATTTCCATATCATCCCTTTAACCTCTCTCCTTTTGAATTCTGTAGAAATAGCATTATATGGTAAATACATTTTTCTGTTTCTGGTTTTGTTCAGCGTGTATTTTTTAAAACTCAACCATACTATTGTGTGATGCTATGGATTTTTCTTCTGTATGAGAATAGTTAATTCACTTATTGTTAATGAATGTTAGATTTATTTATAGTGTTTTGCTATTGTGTTTTTTGTTGTTGAGACAGGATCTCTCTGTGTAGCCCAGGCTGGCCTTGGACTCATTATGTAGCACTGGCTGACCATGAACTCATAAAGATCCTCCTACCTCAGTCTCCTGAGTACTGGGATTACAGGAATGTGCCACCACAACCAATTTGAGGTTTTTTTTGTTTTTTTTTTTTTATATTTTGAGACAGGGTTTCACTATGTCATCGAGGCTGACTTCAAACTCTCTATGGTCCTCCTGCCTCAGCCTCCTAAGTGCTGACTGCAGGTGTGCACCACTACATGCAGTGATTTTTGACTACTGTGAACTATGCATACTGTTATGAATTTTCTTAAACATGTGGAAGAGTTACTCTAGTATATATACTTGGGAGTAGAACGCCTATGTTTTAAAGTATTCCTATTTATAACTTCCTGAATACTACCAAGCTGGTTTCCCAAGTAGTTACACCAGTCCACATCCTTTCACTAAAGTCTGAGAATTCCTGTTCCCCCTTTTTTTTTTTGAGACAGGGTTTTGCTATGCTTTTCAGGCTGTCCTTGAACTCACAGCACTCCTTCTGCCTCACCTATTTTCTTTTAGAGTATCTTACTTGTTTTTCCCATAGTTCTTACTTTGGAAACCTAATGATGTGTGTGTGGTTAATATGCTACTAGTAATTTATATATATATATATATATATATATATATATGTATGTATGTATGTACGTCTTGGTTATTTTGTTGTTGTTGTTGAGACAAAATATCTAACACCCAAAATGAAGAAAGGAAAGGTTTTTTAGCTTATAGTTTGTGTAGGTTTTAGTTTATATTTGGCTGATTTTGAGGCAGAATGGCACATGGCAGAGGGCAAACTGTTTATGGTGGCAGCACACAGCAAAAACAACCAGTAAAAGGGAGGAACCGCTGTAAGCAGCCTCTTTCCTTTTTTTATATTGTAAACAGGCTACCCCCACCCAGGGGGCCTGTAGCACTCACACAATTTTTATGCCCTCCTCTTTCACAGGCTTAGGATGTTTATAAAGTAAGCACCCCAGCTTCCTCCTGAGTTACTCAGCTAAACCTCTAGATTCCCCAAGTTGACACAATGTATCAACCATAACAATATATATATATATATGTATTTTTGCTGTTTACGAGTAAAGAATTGTGGGCCAGGCACTGTGGCACATGCCTGTAATCCCAGCACTTAGGAGGCTGAGGCAGGAGGATGCGAGTTCAAGACCAGCCTAGGCTATATAAGTGAGCTCAAGGTCAGCCTGGACTGCATAGTGAGACCCTATCTCAAAAAGACAAAAAAAAAAAACAAACAAGTTAAAGAATTGCTAAAATGATCTTACATCAGCAAAATCACATACTGAACATAGCTAATAATCTACATGGTGAGGAGCACAATATAATTTATTTGGATAAGTATAAAGAATTGTTCATTTTCAATGAGAGCAGATTTGGATATGTAGAAACAAGGGAAAAATACAAACCTAGCCTCAATAACTTCAAAAAGTGCATTTAAAAGCCTACGCTTTTGAAATTCTTCTTAGTAAATTAGAGTTGGTCGATAAGAATTTATAGGAGCCCATGAGGTTAGTGGAGTATATTAACAACACTATAGCTGGGCATGGTGGTGCACACTTGCGATTTTAGCACTTGGAAGGCTGAGGCAAGAGCGTTATCATGAGTTTGAGGCCAGCCTGGGATACATACTGAAACCCTGTCTCAAAAAAAAAGAAAGAAAGAAACCAAAGGAAAACAAACAAAAATTAACAGCACCACATGTGTGAGGCCCTGGGTTCAGTTGCCAGCACTGTAAAACATAACAAACGCCGGTACTGAACCACGATTTAGGTCTCTACTTTTCCTTGGAGGGTTAAATGAGGTCATAGAGCAAATAATCTGTGTTTGATGGTGTGATCGCCATTATTTGACATTCCCAGTAAGAACTCATTGTATTTAAATTATCTCATTCCATTTATACCACAAACCTAGTAGCCTGGCATGCAGAGCATGCCTGTAACTCGAACTTCTCGGAAGTTGATACAAGAGGACCAGAAGTTCAAAGCCAGCCCTGGCAAGTCAGCAAAGCTGTCTCAAAGAAAAATCAAAAACAAACGAAAATAGGTAGAACTGGGATGTAGCTTAGCGGTAGAGCATCCCGAAGTTGGAGCTGTAGTGGCACCAAATGAATGAACAACTAAAACCAAGAGTGTTTTAAAAAATGAATTTGGTCTTGGGATGTAACTCAATGGTAGAGTGCTTGGCTAGATCCTGGGATAAATCTCAAGCACTGACCAAACAATAATAATTTAACAATATCAAACTCCCAATCAGCTAAATTAAATACTGGGCTAAAATATTAAAGCTTAAAAAAATTGTTTTTGAGACAGGGTGTCCTTATGTAGTCCAAGCTGGTCTAGAATTTATAATCCTCATCTCTCAAACTCTTTTTTAGGCAAGGTAGTTTAGGCCTAGGTAGTGCAGGCTGGTTTTGTTCTCACTATGTAACCCAGGCTGGCCTAGAACTCGCAGCGATCCTTCTGCCCAAGCCTCCTGAAAGCTGGGATAGCAGGCTTGCACCACCACGCCCAGCTATTTTACTATTATGTTTTGTGTGTATGTGGTGCTGGGGATTAAACCCAGGGTCTTGAACATGTTAGGCAAGCATTTTACCACTGAGCTACACCCTAACCCCAGAATTTTTAAATATTGTAGATTGCAAAAAAAATCCATTGTGAAAAATTAGCAAATAGACTTATCAGGTACAAGAGGATTCTACTCAAAAACTTGCACACAGATATCTATTGCAGATGATCTGCAATTGCCAAAAACCTGGAGGTAACAAAGATGTCTTTCTGATGAATGGATAAACTGTGATATGTGTGTGTGTGTGTGTGTGTGTGTGTGTGTGTGTGTATACAGAGAGAGAGAGAGATTATTTTCAGAACTAAAAAGAAATGAGCTCTTAAATCATAAAAAGACCAGAGGGCATTTAGATGCATATTACCAAGCAAAAGAAGCCAAAAAAGCTATGTGCTGAATGATTCCAAGGGTGTGACATTATGGAAAAGGCACGACTATGTAGATCATAAAATAATTAGTAGTTCCCAGGACCTACGGGGCGAGAGGAGGGACAGATACATAGGCAGAGCACAGATAAACCTGTGTGTGCGTACTTGGCATGGAACTCAGGACGCCACCCTACCTCCGAGCTATACCTCCAACTCTGCTCCAGTTTTAGACGAGATCGGGAGCGTTCAGGGTGGTATGGCCGTAGACCTGCTCCAGTTTTAAAGACAGGGTCAATATCTAGAGCCATTACCCCCCGCTCTCTAATGGTCTTTTTCACATCTCAATTCTTACTTTCTCAAATTGAAGAAATTTAGGATTTGCGAAGCCCTCGGTCATAAAACTAGGCAAGGAGTAGCGGGAGGCGGAACCAAAGTGAGAGAGAAAACCAGGAACTGAAGCGGAGAGGAGATTTCACCACTGGACGAGGGCGGGTTGGGTTTAGAGGGAGGACCGGAAGGATTTCAGAGAAGGTACTGCAATGGCGGGTCCTGTTAGCTTGCGAGAGCTTCTGATGGGAGCCTCAGCTTGGATGAGCTCTGAAAGCCCGGGAGGGTTCCCGACGGAAGGCGGAGTGAACGCTGGTGGCGCCCCGGAACCTCCGTGGCGAGAGGATGAGATTTGCGTGGTGGGAATCTTCGGCAAGACGGCCCTGCGCCTTAATTCCGAGAAGTTCTCCCTTGTTAACACGGTGTGCGACCGACAGATCTTTCCCCTCTTCCACCACCAAGATCCGGAGGATTCAGGGCCTGGAACCAAGACCGAAGCTGGCCCTATCGGTGAGGCTGGTGGTGCGGGTGACCTAGGGGCTGCCCCCGGAGATCCAGTTCGTGGAGCTGGTGCGGAAGGAAACCGAACTGAGCCGGGTTCCCAGGACTTTAGCCTTCTGCAGGCCTATTACAATCAGGAAAGCAAAGTTCTTTATCTTCTTCTCACTTCCATTTGTGATAATTCACAGCTTTTGCGAGCTTGTCGGGCTCTTCAGAGTGGGGAAGCTGGAGGAGGCCTCTCTTTACCACATGCAGAAGCGCATGAGTTCTGGAAGCATCAAGAGAAGTTACAGTGCCTCAGTCTCCTTTACCTTTTCTCCGTTTGTCACATCTTGCTCCTGGTCCATCCCACGTGTTCCTTTGACATCACTTATGATCGAGTATTCAGAGCTCTGGATGGGCTGAGACAGAAAGTATTGCCCCTCCTCAAAACAGCCATTAAGGATTGTCCAGTAGGCAAAGACTGGAAGCTAAACTGCCGACCTTGCCCACCTAGACTTCTTTTCCTCTTTCAACTCAATGGAGCCCTTAAGGTGGAACCTCCTCGGAGCCAGGACACAGCTCATCCAGACAAGCCGAAGAAACATTCTCCCAAAAGGAGATTGCAGCATGCCTTGGAGGATCAGATCTATAGAATCTTCCGGAAGAGTCGAGTCTTGACTAATCAGAGTATTAACTGCCTCTTTACTGTACCTGCCAACCAGGCTTTTGTGTACATAGTCCCCGGAAATCAGGAGGAGGACCCAGTAGGCATGTTGCTGGACCAACTTAGGAGTCATTGTACTATGAAGGATCCTGAGTCTTTGCTAGTGCCTGCACCCCTTTCTGGGCCCAGGCGATACCAGGTGATGAGGCAGCACACCCGACAACAGCTTTCCTTCCACATCGATAGCAGCAGTTCCAGTTCTTCAGGGCAACTAGTGGATTTCACGCTTCGGGAATTCCTATGGCAGCATGTGGAGCTGGTTCTAAGCAAGAAAGGTTTTGATGACAGCGTGGGCAGGAACCCACAGCCTTCCCATTTCGAACTTCCCACTTATCAGAAGTGGATCTCAGCAGCTGCAAAACTGTATGAAGTGGCTATTGATGGGAAAGAAGAGGACATGGGGTCTCCTACTGGAGAGCTGACTTCTAAGATTTTAAGCAGTATTAAAGTCTTGGAAGGGTTTTTGGATATTGATACAAAATTCTCCGAAAACCGGTGCCAAAAAGCTTTACCCATGGCTCATAGTGCCTACCAGTCAAATTTGCCTCACAATTACACAATGACTGTCCATAAGAATCAGCTTGCCCAGGCTCTTCGAGTCTATAGTCAGCATGCTAGAGGCCCTGCCTTTCACAAATATGCTATGCAGTTACACGAAGACTGCTACAAATTTTGGAGCAATGGCCATCAGCTCTGTGAGGAGAGGAGTTTAACTGATCAACACTGTGTACACAAATTTCACTCATTACCTAAATCAGGTAGCTGCAATTCTTTCAGCAGTTTTTTTTTTTTGGGTGGGGAGAGGGTAGCGGAAATTGAACTCACAACCCCGTGCTTGCCATCTTTCAGCATTTTGAAATCAAGACTTGGAGCAGTGTTTTTATTTGTTTATAAGACAGTTTACTACTATGTGTTGATATTTTTTAAAGTGCCTTACAGAAATTTAGGTGGGTCAGCTATAAAAGGAAACTTAGGTGCATGCCTGGGGTAATGGAAAATATCAGCCATGACTCTAACTTCTTAGTTTTTGTTTAAAGAATGGGCCCTAGTGAATTGGTAAATGATAATTATTGAAATGGTACAGAGTTTCAGAAATTTTATGTCGACATTGTTATCTTGAAGCATTTGTTAAATTAAAATGAATGTGAGGAAATATAAGGTACCAAAATGATAGCAGCAGGAGGAAAAATTCACTTAGAAACTCAAATACTTTGATTAGGGTTGGGATGCAGTTCAGTGGTAGAGCACTTGCATAGTGTGCATGAAGCCTAAGTGCTGAAAAACAAAACCTTTAGACTAAAAACGTATTTCCATTTGTTTCTTCTGTTGGGTGTATTTAGTCTTATTTTTCTTATTTCCAAAGAACTATGTGAAGAATTTGAGGGCACTATGTCATAGAACACATCATATACTTGATACTGACTCAGCATCATGTTTGTGAAATTAATAGTGACTGTTACATTTTCCAGGAGAAAAACCAGAGGCTGATAGAAATCCTCCTGTGCTCTATCACAACAGCCGAGCTCGATCCACTGGTGCCTGCAACTGTGGGAGGAAGCAAGCACCGCGAGATGATCCCTTTGATATCAAGGCAGCTAACTATGACTTTTATCAGGTAGACTCTGAAGTTTTTTCTTCCTGTTCTCTCTTTGCTTGCTAAATAGCATCTGAATAAAAATACATATTTTCAGAAAGAAAATACTTAGAACTAAGTAAGTGCAACTGGATTGTGGTATATAATCAAGGGCAGGTTCTTTACACCTAACTTATTTGTGCACACATTAATTGTTGGTCTTGCTTGATAGGGTAAAGAATGTGTTAGTTTCTGGGTTTTTTTGGTATCGGGAATCGAGCTCAGGACCTTGTTCTTGCCAGGCAGGCATTTGTGCCACAGAGCTCTATCCCTGACCCGGAATGTGTTATTTTGAATGAAAAAGTTCATAGGGATTTTTTTTTTCCTTTTTAGCTTCTGGAAGAAAAGTGTTGTGGAAAGTTGGATCATATCAATTTCCCAGTATTTGAACCAAGTACTCCAGATCCTGCTCCTGCCAAAAATGAATCCTCTCCTGCCCCTCCGGATTCTGATGCTGATAAACTTAAAGAAAAAGAACCTCAAACCCAAGGAGAGAGCACAAGCCTGAGTTTAGCTCTGAGTTTGGGCCAGTCTACAGATAGCTTAGGTACTTACCCCGCTGATCCGCAAGCTGGAGGAGACAATGCAGAAGTCCATGGGCAAGGAGAAGTAAAACCTGAGAAGAGACCAAACTTGGTGGATCGACAGGCATCCACAGTTGAGTATCTCCCAGGCATGCTGCATTCCAGTTGCCCAAAAGGTCTTCTACCCAAATTCTCCAGCTGGTCTTTGGTTAAACTAGGCCCAGCCAAGTCTTACAACTTTCATACAGGTTTAGACCAACAGGGCTTCATTCCTGGAACAAACTATCTTATGCCTTGGGACATTGTCATCAGGACTAGAGCTGAAGATGAAGGAGATTTAGACACAAATTCTTGGCCTGCTCCAAATAAAGCCATTCCTGGAAAGAGAAGTGCAGTTGTAATGGGACGAGGAAGACGACGAGATGATATAGCTCGGGCTTTTGTGGGCTTTGAGTACGAAGACTCTCGAGGTCGGAGATTCATGTGCTCAGGGCCTGACAAAGTAATGAAAGTGATGGGGAGCGGGCCAAAGGAGTCTGCTTTAAAAGCCCTGAACAGTGACATGCCCTTATATATTCTGTCATCGTCTCAGGGCAGAGGGCTAAAACCGCATTATGCACAACTTATGAGACTTTTTGTTGTGGTTCCTGATGCTCCTTTGCAGATAGTACTAATGCCCCAGGTAAGAGCAAACCCTCTCCCCCCAAAGAAAGAACTTGTGATGTTTGTTTTGATTGTATGTTTTGTTTGTTTGTTTATTGAGACAGGGTCTCGCTAGTGCAGTTGAGGCTGGCCTTGAACTCACTATGTAGCCCAGGTAGCCTCCCGAGTTCTGGGATGTCAGGCATGCACCATCAGACCTGACTTGATTTTGTTTTTTAAGCATAAGATAATAACAAACTGGTTACTTCACTAAACATCTTAAATTTAAATACATTTTCTACTTTAAAAGGCTGTAGAAAAAAAAACCAGGGGGCTGGGGATATAGCTCAGTGGAATAAGCACCTGCCTTGCAAGCACGAGGTCCTAAGTTCCATCCCCAGTTGTGCAGAAAAACAAAGAAAAGAAAAGAAAAAAGAAAAAAAAAACAGGCATGGTGATGCACACACCTGCAGTCCTAGCACTCGGAGGCTGAGGCAGAAGGATCACTGCAAATTGGAGACCAGCCTGGGTTACCTAGTGAGTTCAAGGCCAGCCTGAACTACATGTCTCAAAAAAGCACTGCCTATATTTACTTACTCTTTTTTTTTTTTTTTTGGCCATTGTTGTATGGACATTGAACACAGGGCCTTCACTATGAGCTACATACCATTTTTTTTAAACCTTGACAGGATCTCAAGTTGCCCTGGCTGGGCTCAAATTTGTGATTGTCCTGCCTGCCCCTCCCCCCCATTTTCTTGGTACCGGGGACAGAACCCAGGGCCTTGTACACGCTCAGTCTGTTCTCTACCCCTGAGCTTCCCCCAGCTCCCTGCCTGCCCCCTCCCCCGGTGACATTCGGGGGTTGCACCCAAGTCTTCCTGCAGGCAGGCAAGCGCTCTACCAATGAGCTACATCCTCATCCTGTTTTTATTTTTTTTTCTTTTGAGACAGGGTCTCACTACACAGTTCAGGCTGGCCTTGAGCTCACTTTGTAGCCCAGGCTGGTGTTGAACTTGCAACGATCTTCCTGCCTCAGCCTCCTGAGTGCTGGGACTACAGGCGTGCGCCACCACGCCCGGCTCCCTCATCCTTTTTTAAAAATTTTATTTTGAGACAAGGTCTCTCTAAGTTGCCCTAGCTGGTTCACATTTGCAGTCCTGCCTCAGCCCCCTGAATAGTTGGAATCATAGGCATGTACCGCCATCCAGTTAATCTTACTGCTCTTTGAACCTGCGGTTTGTTTAGGTGCTTGTCTTTCAGGTATTTCTTATTGAGAAAGGCAAAAATAATTATGTTTCTTTTGTTTTTTAGGTTCAACCAGGCCCACCACCATGTCCAGTATTTTACCCAGAAAAACAAGAAATCACTCTCCCATCTGATGGCCTTTGGGTGTTGAGATTTCCCTATGCGTATGTGACTGAGAGAGGGCCTTGTTTCCCTCCTAAGGAAAACGTGCAGCTAATGAGCTATAAGGTGCTCCGTGGGGTTCTTAAGGCAGTGACACAATAGGAGTTCTCCAGACAGGTCAATCCTAAACTTGAGCTACTTTTTGCTTTTGGTGTGTATGTGATGTTTGTTTTTGCTGTGTATGTATTGTTTGGGTTTTCCCAAACCCAAGATGTGTTTTGGTTATAGGAGTTCAGTATTTGGACAACAGTTGTTTCACTGTTTCATTATATTGTTCATATTTATTGTAAGTGGGATAACAACTTCCCAATAAAGGTTGGTTGTTCTAGAAAATGTGTGATTGATACCTCTGTTTTATATTGTTTTTGTTTCACTCCACAATAAAACATGTTTACGTCACAACTGAATGTTGTATAACATATTGAGCAAAACTTTTTTTTTTTTTTCTGCTAAAATGATGTTTTAGTCAGGATTTTCCTGCTTCTAAAATTACCTTCACAATTACTTCTCAGCCTTTTGGCTGACACCAAGTGTAAAATTATCTTCACGACAAGGTGATCCATTAGATTATATGGTAGCTGAGGATATATAGCTCAGTGGCACAAATGCCTGCCTGGTAAGCGCAAGGTCCTGAGTTCAATTCCTAGTAACCCCCCCCCCCGCAAAACAGATTTTATGGTAATGGTGTGAAGACTGATTCATTGCAAAGCAAAACAGAACAGAAAAGCACCTTTCTTTGGCTCACAATTCTGGTACTTTAGTTAGCTCGTTTTGTCCTAACCATTTCATTCTTGGACTGATGAGGTATTTTCTTCTTGTTTCTGATTGGTTTTGCTTTGATTTTTTTTGCCCTACTAGGGCCGGAACCCGGGGCCTCATGCATTCTAGGCCAGCACTTTACTACTGAGCTACACCCTAGCTCCCCCAGATACCACGTTGGATATCAGTGTTACCTGAACTGAACATTTTAAAGCTAAGATATTAATGTAGATGTTATTCTCTCAGCTGAGGCAGGAGGATTGCTGCAAGTTTGAGACTAGCCTGGACTACGTAGTGAATTCAGAGGCCAGCCTGAACTAGCAAGACAGGGTCTCAAAAAAAAAGAAAAGCCTATACTGTAAAGTAATTTGGTAAGTGATACAAATTTTACCAGTCTATGGTAACTTTCACCAGCATAAATACCACCACATAACCACTGGTGATATGTCATTTACATAAAGTACAAGGTAAGATACTAAAATTATGTAATTGCTTATATTTTTCTAGACACTGATCTTGAATTTCTGGAGCACTAGAATTCAAGGTTTTAGTCTAAGTATGAAATATCTTAACACATCTGGCTACTTTTAAACCTCCCCATTGAAAAGTATACAGGCAAGCAAGTTGGAGATGTGGCTCAGTAGTAGAACACTTACCAATATCCAGTACCACCAACAACCAATACAAGACCATAGGCATGAGCTGCTACCCGCAGCTCAAGCCTGTAATCCCAGATACTCCAGAGGCTGAGGCAGCAGGGCTACAAAAGAGATGAGCCTGGACAGCAGAGTGAAATGTTTCAAAATAAAGAGTCTGGTGATACAGCTCAGCGCTCCTTGGGTTCAGTCCCTAGTTCTAACGCACAGAAATGAAAAACGGAGTGACCAAGTCTTAGCTGGCACAGAGACTGAGGGGATGGATCGCTAGGCCCCAGGGATTTTAAACCCCGAGCAAACTAGTCAATCCTAGTCCCTAAAAGTATACATATAATTTGTCTCCCCCAGGCTCTGGGGGGGGGGCTCTTTCAGTTCTTTTGCACTGAAATATGACTTTTGACAAGTTTGTAACTGGTGGGAGGAAAGGGAATCTAGTCGGGCTTTTTGCAGTTTAGTGGCCAGTTTTTCTAAGTGGTATCTTACAACCTTGCCGAAATTTCCTTGATTTACTTACTTGTTTTATTATTTGGTGCTGGATCTTGAACGTGGGACAGGCTCTACGACTGAGCTACATTCCCAGTTTTTTTGTACTTTTTGTTTGCTTTTTTGAGACAACGTCTTCTTCGGTAAATCAGGCTCTACTTCAACTCACTATGTAGCCAAAGGTGGCCTTCAACTCGCAGCAATCCTGCTTCAACCTCTCAAATGCTGGGATTACAGGCGTGCGCCACACTCAGCTCCTTGGTTTATTTTTAATTAATTAATTAACTTATCTTTTGAGGCAGGATCTCGCTATGCAGTGCCTTAGCCTCCCGAGTGCGTGCAGGACAGTCATGTGCCACCGAGTCTGTATACAGAACATTAAAAACCATTCTTCGCGTTTCCTAGAGTTCCTGGATTCTTTCCTTTCTGGTGTGATAGTTTTCAAAAGCAATTTTATTTTATTTTATTTTATTTTTTGTCTTTTTGAGAAGGGTCTCGCTACGCAGTTCAGACTGGCCTTGAGCTCACTTTGTAGTCAAGGCTAGCCTCGAACTCGCAACGGTAAGGCGTGCGCCACCGCGCCCGCCTTCAAAAGCAGTTCTTGAATAGTCTTTTCTGCTTGAATGATGACAAAAACACCCGCAGGTTTAAAAGCTTTTACGTCAGCTGGGAGCTTCTTGAAAGCACTGCCTGCCCCACCTCAAGGCTAGGTGACAATCGCTCAAGGTAGGTCTTTCGCAGATTCCCAGCGGGGTGTCGGACTGCGCCTGCGCGCTGCAGCCCTTTGTGGCCCGGGCGCGGGGTTCGCGGTGCGCCTGCGCAGTGGGCCTGCACAGACAAGTGCGCTGCACCGGTGGTGCCGGCTGGGGGCGAGCAGATCTAGAGCAGCAGCCGCAGCGGTTGCGACCGTCGCAGCGGGATTCCAGAGGCCCGGGAGGTGGGAGACTTCCCACTCGGTGACTGAAATGTCGTCCACCGCAGCCTTTTGCCTTCTCTCTACCGTGGGAGGATACTTGGTGACTTCATTCTTGTTGCTTAAATACCCGACTTTGCTGCACCAGAAAAAGAAGCAGCGATTCCTCAGTAAACACATCTCTCACCGCGGAGGTGAGACGGGTCCCCAAAACCGGAGGGCGGAGGTGGGGGAGGCCGTACTGTCGAGGAGAACTGAGGAGCCTTCGGCGGTGTGCAGAAGGCGGCCGGGTGGAAATAACGTGAGAGTTTGAGGAAGAATGGGGTTGTGTGGGGAGAAGGCTCCCGGGAGGAGAAGGCGCGGGAGGGCAGGGGAGGGAAGGGTCTGCAGCGGGGCTCAGGCGGCAGTGTCCGCTCCCGCCGGCTCGGGGCTTCTGTGAGGGGCAGAGACCAGGATGCGAATGAAGGGAGACGGGCCGCTTCGCGGCGGGCGGAAGGATGATCGTGAGGAAGGGGAGCGCGGTGCAGACCTCGGGTACGCGGGGAACCGGGAGCGCACTGCTCTGAGCGAGCCGGCCACCCGGCGGCTGGGAGAGGCCGGGGAGCAGCCGAGCTGAGCTCCATCTACGCGTACCTGGAGGCGCTGCGGCCCTAGTGTCGGGGCTGCGCTGGGGCCGGTCCCACCCTCAGACTCCATAATAAAGCCCTAGTAATTGGGAAGAGAGAGAAATCGAGTCCTAGCGCCAGAGACGTTTTCCAAGGTCACAGAGTTTAGCATGAGCTAGAACAGGGAACTGGAGCCCTGATTACCAGAGTTCCAAATCCTGCACCTGTTTTATGTTTTGTTGTGTTGTGTTTCCTGAGCACCTCTCAAAAATAACACATGGATTTCCCAAAGAAAATGATTGCGTTTATGGCAGGAAAGTATTTTTTAAATAAAACAAAGAAACGTTTCTTGCTGGACGTGGTGGCTTGGCGCGCAGCTGTAATCCCAACAATTGGGAGGCTGAGGCAGGAGGGTTGCTGTGAGTTGAAGGCCAGCCCGGGCTACATAATAAGTTCAAGGGCTGCCTGAATTACACAGCAAGACCCAGTCTCAAAAAATGACAGAAACGTTTCTTTTGGAAAATACCTAGCCATAAAGATACTAGGTAGTCCACCCTTAGATTTCCAAGATAACAGGTCACATCTTTGCCTCTCGTTATGGTGTAACAGTTCAACAACTTCATTATATTTCAAGCACAATATATAAAATGTTGTGAAATTGAGTTGTTTCAATCACCTTTAACTTTTCTTTAGGGATGAATGTAATACCTGTTTAAAATTGCTTGAAATTTACAGTCTAATGGTAAATTGCAGGCATTCATAGTCTAAAACTTGAGTTAGTATCATAGTCCCTGTTTTGAAGAGTGTTGGGCAGGAGGAATGTTTTAAATGCACAGCAATGCGTTACAGCATTCACCTGTATCATTTTGTGTTAAACTGTTCTAATGAATGACTTCAACAGTTATCCTAGTCTCACCCTTAATAACCAGTAAAGGTTTAGAGAGTTGAAAGTTAAATGTCATGTTATGGAGGCTAATTTGGCTTATCTGGCCTATTTATTTGTGGTACTGGGAATTTAACCCAGGGCCTTCCGACTGAGGTACAGCCTCACCCCCTTTTTGGGGAAGGAAGGGGAGTCTTGCTAAGTTCCCAGGCTGGACACCGAACTTATGATCCTCTTGCCTCAGCCTCGCAGACTGCTGGGATTACAGGCTTGTGCCACCCCACCCTGCTTTATCTGTATTTTAGTAGAAAAATGATTAAACTAGGATGTTTAACTAGTAGCCATTGGATGACTAAGTACTAACCTTTGGCACCAGGGACCAGCTTTTAGTGTTTAAATTGTTATCATAGATGCATGTTTTAGGGGTTGTAAATCCTATTCTGGGGCAAAGCAATACCCAGAGCTGTCATGTTTATTGATTTACAAAAAGTGTGCTTACGAGAAACCTGAAACAAAAACAAAAACACCTATCTGCACTGTCATTATGAATTATCCAAATATTATTTTAGAAGAAATACAGGTTAATTGTTGAAATCTGCAAGTGGAAAAAAAGGTGGCCATCCACAGAGGTTTAAAATGTATGCTCGGACATCATAGCAAGTATCAAATTCAGAAACATGAGATCTCAAGTCCTCATTGATTGTTGGAGATACTTTCAATATATTTTCTCCCTAGATATTAAGTCATTTCAGTATCATTATATGGATCACTCATGATATAGAAATTTTTATTATTTGTAAACATAGCATCAGTATTTGTATATTAAATAATGCAGCAGCAGCCTTTTGTGGGAATCTTGTTAAATATATACAGGCTTAAAATCTGTTTTACCTGTATGATGTTCCTGTAAAAACTCGAGTACAGTGGCACATGCCTGTAATCCCAGCACTCTGTCGACTGAGACAGGAGGCCTCTGAGTTTGAGGCTGGGCAGTATAATGAGTTCAAGTCCAGCTTGAGCTACACAGCGAGACCCTGTCTCAAAAAAGAAGAACTACAGTAAGTCTTCTTATGTTAGTGCTTAATGCATTTTTTAAAGAATCATTTTTATTTAATTTATTTTTTGAGACAGGATCTGAGTTTGTTTTTTTGTTTTTTTGTTTTTTTTCTGTGTTGTTTTGGTGTTTTTTTTTTTTTTTTTGAGACATAGTCCCTCTTTGTAGTTCAGGCTGTCTTTGAACTCACTGTGTAGCCCCCGGCTGCCCTCAAACTCACGTTGATCCTCCTGCCTCAGCCTCCTGCATGCTGGGATTACAGGCGTGTGCCACCACGTCCAACGTAACACACTCTTGGTGAGTATGCACACCACGTAATAGAGTGATATGGGAGATGTTTGCCTAAAAATGCTTGTAACTGAAGAGCTAAGTATCTGGAGGATAAAAGGCACAAGCGAGTAGGAGGTGACGAGAAGTCACCTCCTGATTGGTTGGAGTTTTTGTCTTGGATACTGATGATAGCAGTTGCTGGCTCCTCGCTTGGTGCAAATCACCCACGTTGGTGTTTATTCTCCACTGCTCCAGCTGCAGATACCTGCTATCTACTGTGCCCTTCAAAGTCATCTTTCCCTGCGTTTGAAATCCTGTACAGACAGCAGTAGGAGAGCAGGGAAATAATTGAACCTAACCTCACCTGTCCCTATGGGCCAGGGTAGTCAATCAGCAGGCTTTTTACAGTATAGTCTATCTATTAAGACTCAGTGACCAAAGGATAAAAGACTATCATTGGCTGGTGAGATCCCTGCCTTTCCTCCTAATCGCTCAATCTTTGTGTGAAGCCAGGAAGCTGTCACAGTCTGGATAGCCTGCCACAGATTGATCTGGCAGGCGGTGAGCCAACCTTTAATTGATTGTGTGAGAAAAAAATGAGACGGGAAAGCCAGGCGTGGTGGTGCACGCCTGTAATGCCAGCACTCAGGAGGCTGAGGCAGGAGGCTTGTTGCGAGTTCGAGGCCAGCCTGGGCTACAAAATGAGCCCAAGGCCAGCCTGAGCTGCATAGCGAGGCGCTGTCTCAAAAGAACAAAAATAAGTAAATAAGTAAAAAGAAGAAAGCAAAGGAGACAGGAGTTTGTCTCAAAGTCGCTGGAAGTTGCGTTCTGCAGTTGCGCTGAAGCGTGCTCTGCCTCGAAGCATTGGCTCTCTCCAGCTCTGGTCCGTTCGTGCTTAGTGTTCAGGCGCTCTTCTCGCGTGTCTAGGAGGACTTCTGCCCAGCTAGTTTGCTCATTTCTACTGGTGACAGCACAGTAATTTACTCTTTATTTAATAGTACTATCCTGTTTAATAAAGCAAACTTAGTAGACTAAAGTGTTATTTTCAGTGATAGCCATAATAAATATAAGATAGATACAGATTAGAGATAGAGACAGAGATATCTTGTTAGGTATAGTGGCGCACATCTGTAATCCCAGCACTCAGGAGGCTGAGGCAGGAGGATCACTGTAAGTTTTAGGCCAGCCTGGGGCACATAAGCAAGTTCAAGGCGAGCGTGCACTACATGGTGAGACCCTGTCTCAACAAAACAAAACAAAACAGATATATATATATCTTTTGTGTGTGTGTAGTGCTGAAGATTGAAGCTAGAGTCTTGCACATCCTAGACAAGTGCTGTTCCTCCTGTTACCATTCTCCCCCTCTCTCCACCCCCTCCGTTGCCCATGTTGGTCTCAAACTTGTAATCCTCCCACATTAGCCTCTAGAGTGGCTGGGATTATAAGCATGTGCCACATGCCCAGCCATGAAATCTTTTCTTTTCTATTTTTTGAAATTGAGTTGCACTCTGTAGCCCAGACCAGCCTGAAATTCTTGATTTTCCTGCCTTACCCTCTTGTGCGCTGGGATTATAGGCCCTGAGCTGCCACATCCGCTCCTGTCATCGGTTTTGTAAGCATCCCGTGAGCACGTGTTTACATCCTGTATACAGGGTGTTAATGACAGTGGTGGTCGGAGTGTAACTGTTAGGACAAGTCTGTAATGTGTATTGAGCTTGTTTAGGTATAGAGAAGGTTTGACAGATAAAAGGAAACTGCACAGCTTACTCTTTCCTTTACACCATTTGAGTCCAGTTCAGGAAACAAAGTAGATGGTTTTCTTATCAGAGATTAACCAATTACAAAGTAATTATGAAACACAGTATGAGGGAGAAAAGTTCATGTAGAATGAAAACTTGGCAAGTATGCAGTGAAGCGTTGAATACATTGGGAATTTTCAGAGAATGTTTTCTCAAGGAAATAAAAATGTGCACTGGCAAGGAGGGAGTGGAGAGGATGTAAACAGAAGAATAATGAACAGATTATACTAGGGTAGCCTGTAAATCTGTTAGGTAGTAATTATTGTCCACATTTCATACTAATTAAAAATTAAAAGCTAGCTGGGAGTGGTGGTAAATGCCTGTAATCCAAACTACTCAGGAAGCTGAAGCAGGAGAATCCCAAATTTGAGGCCAGTTTGAGCAATTTAACCAGACTCTATCTTTTTTTTTTCTTTCTGAGACAGGGTCTCGCCATGCAGTTCAGGCTGGCCTTGAGCTCACTTTGTAGCCCACGCTGGTCTCAAACTCGTGATGATCGTCGTGCCTCAGCCTCCTGAGTGCTGGGATTACAGGCGTGTGCCTCCACGCCCGGCACTAACCAAACTCTATCTTAATAAAATGTTATAAGCTGGACATGGTAATGCATCCTATAATTGCAGCACTCGGGAGGCTGAGGCAGGAGGATCACTGAGAGTTCAAGGCCAACCTGAACTGCATAGAGAGACATTATCTCATAAAACAAAACAAAACCCCTTAAATAACATTTACAAAGGGATTGGAGATGTATAGTGCTTGGCTATGGTGTGGAGGTCCTAGGTTCAATCCCCAGTACTGCAAGAAAAAAAAAGTTAAAATTGTGTTTGCCTGTAGAATGGTTATTTGCACGTCCAGGAATTGTATAAGCTATTTATTAGGAGAAACAAAATTAATGGTAAGCTGGCTTCTGTGAATTAAATCATTTCATGAGAGAAACACTACCACTAGAACAATTCCTTGGAGAGGAATTCATAGTACTTAATTAGTCCCTTAGTTACTCTCCAGACTTTTACCATATGAGTCTGAGTAATTTATGAGTATTAGCATTGTGGAATTTATCTTCTAGCTTTATGAACAAGTAGAAAAATATGACGATAAGGACCAATATGAGTAATTTCCCCATAAATAGCCTTACATACTGACATTCACTGACGTGTAAAGCTGAAGTAAAGGGGCTATGAAATGCTGCACAGTTAGTGGTAAAAGGGTGGGCTCTATGCCAGATGTGGGGGTGCACACCCGTATTCCCAGCATTTGGGAGGCAGGAGGATCGTTGAGAGTTCAAAGCCAGTCTGTGCTACAAAGTGAGTTCAAGACTAGTTTGACCTGCATAGGGAGACCCTGTCTCAAAAGGACAAAAAAAAAAGAAAAAAGATTGGGCTCTGAAATTGTACTACAGGGCTTGAATCCTGGTCCTCCTTTTAGTTGTGACCTCAGCCACCCTTTATTCCTGGAAATATTTAATACTTATACCTATAGGGTGGTTGTCTTCTTAATGAAATATGTAATGTGATAAGCATAGTATCTGACTACTGTTAATTACTAATATTTGATCACCTTTTTTTTTTTTTTTTTTTTTGAGATAGGGTCTTGCTGTGTAGTGCATACTGGTCTTGATTATGTAGCGTAGGCTGGCCTTAACCTCACAGCGATCTTCCTGCCTGAGCCTCCCAAGTGCTGGGATTACAGAAGTATATCATCGTGTCTGGCTTGATCACCTTTTCAAATTATTTTTAACCTTTTCAAAATTTTAGTAGTGACTGTATTACAGTGACTGTATTATAGCAAGACTTATAACATTTTGCCCAAGAGTAATGGAAAATGATGACTTTCACCCAGGTGTGGTGGCTCATGCCTATAATCCCAGGGAGGCTGAGGCATGAGGAGCTCTGGGAGTTTGAGGCCAGTGTAGGCTACACAGTGAGTTAAAACAAAAAAATTATAAATTTTATTAAATTTCACTCTTTTTTTTGAGAAAAATTCTTGCTACATAGTCCAAAAGTCTAGGCCAGCCTGGAATTTGTGATTTTTCTGCCTCAGCCTCCTAAGTGTTGGAACTATGGGCAAGTGCTACTATGCCCAAGAATAAATTTCAACTCTTTAAGTACACGTTTCATTTACTTATTTATTTAGAGGCAGAGTCTCACTATGTAGTACAGGTTGGCCTTGAACTCACTGTGTAGCCCAGGCTGGCCTCAGAGTCCTGTTTCTGCCTCCCAAGTGCTGGGATGACAGGTGTGCGCCATCACACCCACCTAACAATTATGATTAAAAAAAAATACTGCATAATGAACCAAGTGGCACAAGCCTGTAAACCCAGCCATTCTTTTTTTTTTTTTTTTTGCGCTACTGGGGATCGAACTCAGGACCCTGCGCTTGCTAGGCAAGCGCTTATTCCACTGAGCTATATCCCCAGCCTACCCAGCCATTCTTAACGCTCTTTGGAAGATTGCATGTTTGAGGTCAGCCTGGGCGATTTAGTGAGACCCTGCCTCAAAAAAAAAAAAAAAAAGAAAAAAAGAAAAAGGGCTGGAATGTCGCTCAGGCTCCCTAGATTCAGTCCCCAGTACTGGGGGGGAAAAAAAGGCACAACAAACTGTGTGAACATTTAACAGATCAATATAATTCAGTGAAGGAGTATTTTCCAGATGACCAATATATGATGTCATAAAACCATATATATGAAAGATCCATTCAAAGTGAAAGGTGCACCAGTGGGATGTCATGTTAAAAAATAGAAAGAGGTTATTAGTAGGGTTCAGATTCTACACCACCACCAACTTTTAAGAAACTACTGTTTGTTGCTGGGTGTGGTAGCACATTCCTGTAATCCCAACCACTCGGTAGGCTGAGGCAGGGGGATTACAAACTCAAACCCAGCCCAAGCAATTTAGCACCGCCCTGTCTCTAGATAAAATGCAATGGAGATGTAGGTCAATGTTTCTTGGGTTCAACTCCTAGTACCACAAAAAGAAAAGAGAAAGGAAGGAGGAATCTACCCGTTGTTGAATCTTGGTGTTCCCTTTTTTTGTTTGGTTTATGACTTGTTTTCTGCGGTGTTATTGGGGACTGAACCTAGGGCATTGCGCACAGAGCCACGCCTCTTGCCCCATGATGCAATATCGCAGAAGAGTCTGTTCCAACTGTGAAGGTAGACATGTACGAAGCAGGTATGAGAGTCTCCCTGCTTCCTATTAAACCAGACATTAAAGAGATTTGCAAAATGTGAAACAGTGTCACCTTTTCATGAAGTTTTTTTAAATTTTAGAAATAGCTATTTTTTTCATAAAAATGTCATTTTAACATGTAACACGTTTATTGTTATTTTCAAATAAGCGAATAAAATTTTAAGTTTTTAGGGTTTAAAGTCCAGACACCTAAAATGATTGGGAACCATCAGTTCAAGTAATTACACTTTAAATATATGCCATGCATGGTGGCGCACGCCTGTAATCCCAGCGCTGGGGAAGCTGAGGCAGGAGGCCAGCCTGGGCTACATAAGTGAGTTCAAGGCCAGCTCGCATTACATTGTGAGACCCTGTCTCAAAAAAACAAAACAAACAACCCTAAATATAATAAGAATCATTGTAATCCAGAAGGATAACAAAGCGCTGTATGGAAGAGATGATTGGGAGATGGCATCTTCACAGGCGTTGACCCCTTTCTTTTTTTGAGGCAGAGTCTCACTGTGTAGTGCAGGCTGGCCTTGAACTCACTATGTAGGCCTGGCTGACCTGAAAGTCACAGGAGCATCAGCAATCCTCCTGCCTCAGCCTCCCGAGTGCTGGAATTACGGACATGCACCACCATGCCCAGCTGACCCCTATTTTTTTGATACAGGGGCTCACTGTGTTAGCCAGGATGGCCTCAAACTCCTGGGTTTGGGTGATCCTCCTGCTTTAGCCTGATCTATTTGATTTGAGTTGAGCTGATTTTTACTCCTTAACACTGTCATTTTAATTTTTATTAAATTATCTTAATTTTTTGTTCTTGCTTCGTTTTCTGAGGTATAGTCCACTCTCGAGTCCACGCTTCATTCCTTTTGTCTCAGCCTCAGGAGCCCCAGGATCGCAGACTTGTGCCACGGTGCCTAGCAATAATACTTCTTACATGCATCAGAATTCATACTGAGGGCCGGGGATATAGCTCAGTGGCACAGCGCCTGCCTGGCAAGCATGAGATCCTGAGTTCGAGTCCTGGTACAAATAACAATAACAAAAACACCTCCCACTGAACCAAGGATTTCTGGGTTGTGGAAAAAGGATTTACTTTTTGTACCTGTGCATTTAGTCCACAAGTTAAAACAATAACAGACACAAGTGCTAGATCTCTCTATTTTAAAAGTAATACATATTCACTGTAGAGGGGTTGTAAGGTTTAGGAGAATGCATATTAGGGTACAAAGATCATCTGTATCTGTACTTGCAACCATCTAGAGATATTACTATTCATTTGATTTGTTAGGTTAGGTTAAACTTCTGTTTGTTAGGGAAAAAGAAATTTAAAAAACACTGAAGTCAGCGTAATACTGACTTTGATCAGCAGCTGACCATGGTGAGTGCCGGCCTCCTCCAGTGTGATGTTATCCTTACTTTCTTTATAATGACTATTTTTGGAAGGAGCACTTTGAAACTACACAAATAGCCTGCTATGTGTCAGATTTTCAATCCATTTTATTTTTTAAAGATTCAGAATTTCCTATTTTATTCTGTGGTTTAAAATCTGCCACTCAACCGCAAAAAAACAAAACAAAACAACAAAAAAAAAAATCTGCCACTCAGGGCTGGGGATATAGCTCAGTGGAATAGGCACCTGTCTGGCGAGTGCGAGGTCCTCAATTCAATCCCCAGTACTGAAAAAAAAAAAAAAAACAACGCTACATGCAGGCATGGTGGTGCATACCTGTAATCCCAGCACTCGGGAGGCTGAGGCAGGAGGATCGTTGTGAGTTTGAGACCAGCCTGGGCTACAAAGTGAGCTTAAGGCCAGCCTGAACTGCATAGCGAGACCCTGTCCCAAAAAGAAAAAAAAGAAAAAAAAAATCAAAATAAAATCTGCTGCTGTCATCATTTTGATGCTAGGATTGTACGAGCGTTGATATGGGACAGGCACTTCACTCTGACTTCTGTATCCTTTTAACTTCCTTGCATTGAAGAAGTAGTCATTTAACTTACTAATAACCACATTAGCACTTTTATCTTTTTGGTAATATTCTAGAGTGCACTGTTCTTGAGACTATGAATATATATATATGTATTTTTTTGGAGGGGGGGATCTTTTTGAGACAGGGTTCATTATGCAGTTCAGCCCAGCCTTGAACTCACTTTGTAGCCTAAACTGGTCTTGAACTCATAGCAATCCTCCTGCCTCAGCCTCAGCTGGAATTACAAGCATGCACCACCATGCCTGGTTTTGTTCTTGAATATTGATTATCTGAATATAACACATACTTACAGTTTTTTGAGTACAAGATCTGTTAACAAGCCTGTAATTCCAGCAGCACCTGGGAGGCTGAGGCAGGAGGATCCTTGTGAGTTTGAGACCAGCCTGGGCTACAGAGTGAGCTCAAGGCCAGCCTGAACTGCACAGAGAGACCCTGTCTCAGAAAGATGAAAAAAAATTTAAAAAAAAAAAAAAGATTTTTTTCTAAATAATAAAAGTAAGCATCCGCATTAATTGTGTTCATTTCTAGAAAAATAATATGGTCAAAATATCTAGTAAATTTTAATGTTTTCACAGGTGCCGGAGAAAATCTGGAGAACACAATGGCAGCTTTTCAGCAGTAAGTACAGTATATCATCAGATGTTTGTATTAAAGAGCTGGTGATTCACAAAGGGAAGACAGTACAGATATAGCATCCACGTGTGGTAGCTGTTTTATAAAACTGAATTGCTTTTTTCATTTTGTTAGCCGGAAGTGTTACAAAGTGTTTGGCTTCTATATAATTGAAAAATTAGATGAGAGTTTGGGCAATCAAAAGATATTAAAGTTTCAAAGCTGAAAGGCGATCTTAGCGATGAGGCGTGCATTATGTATAATGCTAATTAGTCTTGTAGAGAAGGAGCAAATGAAACAACTATCATATTGACCGCCGCTTGTGATCGGAATTATGTGTCTGTCCACAGTAGTTTTTGTTCAGATCTGAACCTTCAAACTGTTTTCCTTTTGGAACCCTCATGAGTATGTTGGTCTTATTTTTCCATAATGTCAGCTTTTCCTATTTATAATTGGGCGCTTCACATAGTTGTTCCTTAGGGCACTTGGCGGAGAAGCAGCGGGAGAGACAGGAGTGAAAGGTGATTGGTACCCTTGTGTTGTGTCTGAGAGGCGTCATCAGTCTCTGGAAATGGTGAGGACAGTGCTTCTTTCCCTGAAAAACAGGGAATGTAAAAAAATTAAACCCAACAAAGGGTCATTTTGAGGGTTTTGGGGTTTTTGTTTCTGCTTTTAACTTTTTGAGGATTTTTTAAAATTGGGGTCTTGTTATACTGCCTGGACTGATCCCAAATTCTCAAGCCATTTTTATGTATATTATTGAGACTAGGAAACGAGGAGCTTTTTGATTTTGTTTTGTCTTCACGGGGCGCTAGGGTTGGAACCCAGGGCCTCATGCCTGTTGGACAGATGGCTTTGCCAGTGAGCATCCCTGTGAGTAGCCCAGGAGAACATTACCTAAGCTTTTCTTCTGCTTTCCCACAGTCTGACACGTTAGGATTATTTTTCCTGTTACCAGGTCTAGTGGTACTGTTTCTTCATAGCCTAGTTTCAGCTGAATCCCGTCCTCCATGTGTTTGTCGTTTCTTACTCTTCCTGTTGGGGATGATCTCAAGCATCTCTTTTAAAAATGCAGAAACTGGGGCAGGGGATATAGCTCAGCGGCACAGTGCCTGCCAGCCATGCCATGCGGGGCCCTCAGTTTGATTTCTAGTCCCCTCAAAAAATGCAGAAACTTTCTGTCATGACTGAAAGTGAATATTTTAATTTAAATTACTGTTATCCTCTTTACTTAGATCCTACACCTACCAAATTATAGTTAAATGTAGATATATAATGTGATGTGTACAGTTTCCAGTGAGATACACAGAAGCACACACACACGGTTAGCATTTTTGCCTGCGATGTTGGTGATAGAAATAACCTGGGAGAAATTGCCCATAATTTTGAGAGATTTTAGCATTCTTTTATGTTTGAAGCATGTTATTTTCGAAGCTTTTCTTCATACTTTTAAAAATGTCTACCAATCACCCTTATGTATGAAATTACGATAGATTAAAATAGTGAGAGTGCTGGGCATGGTGGTGCACACCTGGAGTCGCAGCACTCTGGAGGCCAAGGCAGGAGGACCCCTGTGAGATTGAGCCTGGCCTGGGCTACAGAGTAGGACCCTGTTTCAAAAACCAACCCCCCAACAAAAAATAAAAATAAATACAATAGTGGAGTTATTTCTAAGGTTGGCACATTTGAAAATATCACAACTCTTTCCGTATAGATTCTAATCCTCAAATATTTTTGATATCTGAAGGACATATAATTTGGATTTTATGTGTTGCACACAGTTACATTTCCCATCTTCAGCAGCTTTTGTACAATTTTGTTTAGAGAGTACCTGTGGAAAAGCAGCACAACCTTCTCTGTTACGACAGTCATATGTATAAATTTTTGTTTGTTTCGTTGGTTGGTTTTTTGGTTTTTGCAGTGCTGAAGGTTGAATCTGGGGGCTCGTGCATGCATCCCCGTGCCAACTGTTTACCTTTTTATTTTTAGAAGTTTTGTAGTACTTCAGAAGGAGAAAGCAACTCGCTGGCCTTTTATTGTAACTATCTTTAGATACATTTATTTGTGTTGGGAAGCTTTTCAGCTCTGTGACCAAGTACCTAAAAACAAAGACATCGAAGAGGAATGGCTCGTTTTCCTCTCACGGCCTCAGTGGTATCTGTGGAGGAGGCGTCCAGGGCGGAGCACCGTGGTGCGGGCAGTAGTGGACCACAGCTGCCCACCTCCTGCCTGCCAGGAGGCAGAGACCAGGGCGAGAGCCAGGGAGCCAGGGCGCCAGGGCGGGCCAAGCGGCCCTCCAAAGGCCGCCCTCAGGGGCCCGCCCCAGCCAGTGGGTCCCACTGCCCACCAGCCCATTCAGCGGGAATCATCAACGCATCAAGCCACTTGGTGGAGCCCTCCTGACCCATTCGGGTCCTCAGGTCCCATCAGATGCCAACCAAGCCCTCGACAGAGGTTTGGGGCTGCTTGTCAGCTGGCCGACCTATTTTTGGGGGGTCGGGGAAGACAGGGTCTCACTATTCAGTGCAGGCTGGCCTTGAACTTGCTTTGTATCCTAAGCTGGTCTTGGACTCAGAGCGATCCTCCTGCCTCAGTTTCCTGAGTGCTGGGATTATAGCCATGCACCATCATGCCCAACTCGGAATTTCACATAAAACCTAAATCCCAAAGGCTTTAACTTTTTTTTTGAGACAGAGTCTCTTTGGCTTACACTGTCCTTGAACTCACAGCCCTGCCTCAGCCACCCAGGTGTTGGGATTGCAGGAGTGTGTTAGGCTAACCTTTTCTGGGGTTGTTGGTATTTGGGTTTTGCCTTGGTGAGGAGGCTCTTGGTCTTATACATGGGCATTTTTGCTATGAATACCTACTTTTTAGTTGTTATTTATATTTTTAAATTTGCAATAGGGTCTTCCTAAATTCTCAGGCTGGCCCTGAACTTGCAGTCCTCCTAACGTCTGTCTTCTCAGGTGCTGGGATTACAGGCGTGCATCATTATACCTGGCTATATCTACTTTTTAAAAAATTTTTTGGTACTGGAATGGAACTCATGACCTCAGGCTTGCCAGGAAAGTGCTTATGCACTGAGCTGTATCCCTGGCCCTACTTTGTGGTTTTTTTTTTTTTTGAGACAGTGTCATTATGTCTTTCAGAGTGGTCTTGAACTCAATATATAGCCCGGGCTGGCCTCAGACTTGCAGTGATCCTTCTGCATCAGCCTCCTGAGTTCTGCTGGTGTGCACCACCGCATCCAGCTATACTTACTTGCTTCAGTCTTTTTTTGTCTATTTGAGACAGGGTCCCTCTATGAAGTTCAGGCTGGCCTTGAGCTCACTTTGTAGCCCAGGCTGGCCTTGAACTTGCAACGATCCTCCTGCCTCAGCCTCCCGAGTGCTGGGATTATAGGCATGCGCCACCATGCCTGGCGAAAAAATTATTTTAAAAATATAAAATATTGAGATTGAGAAGTGATGATCAATAAACAGTGTGCTGAGGAAATTGAAAGGCCTTTAGGGGTGTGTGAGAAGTTAATTCATGTTATAATGGACAAGAGAAGTAAATTTATAAAATGCCTTTATATGTGGTTTATAAAATGCTCTCACAAGCACCACCTCCCTCAGTTAGGAATATGGCTGTTGCCTTCTGAGCAGGAATCTTTTAACATCCCTTTCAGACTCAGACAGTAACGGGCTCCCTCACTGGTTTCCTCCTAAATGAGATAGGGAACTGTGCTTTCAAAGAACAAAGCCAGCTGGGTGTGGTGGTGTAATTTAGCAAGGCCCTGTCTCAAATTAGAATTTGTTTTAAAAGGCTGGGAATGGAGCACAGTACTATCTGTATTCAATCTCCATGACTGCACAAAAAGAAAAAAAAAAAGGTACAAAGCACACAAATATCCTTTCACAGTAAGCAGAGAACCCTCGACTAAGGAACTGGACTGCGCATGCGTGCCTGTAGTCTCTAAGCCCTTAGGTAAGTCAAATCTGGTTCTTAAGGGCTAATAAAATTAGGTTGTTAAACTAGGGCGCCTTTGTAAATACCCACAGGACAGCGCGGTCCCTGTGGGACTAACAGGAACGGTAGGAGAAAGACGCAGATTGTATGAGCAGAAGTGGGAAGTTGGCAGACAGTCAAAGTTGTTGATCAGTGCCCTGGTTTTCAGATCTAATTGGTGCAGTATTAATGATCTCATCTATGAAATGGGAACAGTAATACAATCTCAGTGGTGTGAGGAGTGAATAAAACCCAAGTCAATCCCTTCACATAGACCACATTGTCAGTTGTTGTGCATTGTTGTGGTGTTTTTTCCACATCTGTGTTTCAAGCTGAAGTTTTTATTTCTTTCACTGAAATGTTGAAGCCTTGGCTCCTCTCATTTTTGTCTTGTGTTTGTTATCAGCTTGTCAGAAATTCAGCTGTGAAATATCTGGTGTCTCAGTTGATATAAGTGCTGTGTGTGTGTGTGTGTGTGTGTGTGTGTGTGTGTGTTACAGAGGATTGAACCCAGGACCTTCATTCTGATCTACATCCCCAGCTACCACACCTAGCCCGTTTCCTTCTAGTTTTTTTGAGACAGGAGCTTGCTAACTTGCCCAGGCTGGCCTTGAACTTGCTGTCCTCCCCATTTGCCCTCCTCCTTCAGCTTCCCAAATTGCTGGGATTACAGGTATGTGCCACCATACCTAGCTTTTTTTTTTTTTTTTTTTAATACAGAGTCTCACTATGCACCTGTGTTGGGCCTGAACTCAGGCTCAAGGGATCCTCCTGAGCAACTGAGTCTACAAACACATGCCAGCATACCCAGCTGGGGTTATTTTATTTTCACATCCATGTGGTTTTGGTTTTCGTTTTTTGAAACAGGATCTTGCTATGTAGCGCAGGCTGGCCTCAAATGCATGACAATCTTCCTGCCTCAGCTTCCCAAATGCTGGGATTACAGACATGTGTCACTTTGCCCAGTCCTGTTTGACTTTTAAAATTCTAGCCTTACAATTCACTGAACTTTGTAAAATGATTGTTCTAAACTCTTTTTTTGGTACCAGGCATCAAACTCAAGACCCTCCCTGTGCTTGCCAGGCTGGTGCTGTGTCACTGAGCTATATCCCCAGTGCTTGGATTCTTTTTCTGTTATTTCATAGATGTCCTTTTCTTTGGGGTCCATTGCTAGAACTTTGTTCTTTTCTTTTGAAGGTGTCATACTTTCATGAGTCTTTTAAATGCTTGTGTCCTTTCATTGATGTTTGTGCATTTACAGAGAAAACCACCCTTTTGGCCTTAACAGGTATTCTTTGGCAGAGATAGACCTTAGCTATTTAATGTGGTTCTGGATGGGCCAGTTGGTAATGCTCCTGAGAAGTTAGGACGTCCTGTAAGTTTCTCTAGATGGCTATTGGCTGTCTTTGCACTGAATTCTTTATTATTATTATTACTATTAATTAAATCTATTGGTATATTTTAGTTATACATAATGATCACATTCTTTTTTGAGGGGTCTTACTATATAGTGCGGACTAGCCTTAAACTTGCTTATGTAGCCCAGACTGGACCCAAACTCATGGCCATCCTCCTGCCTCAGCCTCCTGAGTGCACCACTATACTGGCTTGATGACATTCATTATAGGGAATTTGTACCCGTACATGGTATAATTTGATTCTTTTTTTCCCATTCCCTCCCCTCCCGTTCCATCCCTCTTCTTCGCTCTAAATTATGATGGGGTAGATTGCTAGGTTATACTATCTAGTAAGACCACAAATTGAGCTCTGCAGTCAGGCTGATGGGCACTGTTCTGACCTGGCTGGGAGGCAGGATGCAATCTCGGCTGGAACATGCTGCTACTTGAGTCCAGCCATTGGACAGGGTTGCAAGTGGGGCCCCAGAGTTAGATGGATTGGGGTGGGTGGACCAATTGCTATGCTTGGTAAAAATGACTTGCTGGAGCTACATGTGGTGACACATGCCTGTAATCCCAGCACTCGGGAGGTTGAGGCAGGGGAAGTGCCATGAGTTCAAGACCAGCTTGGGCTACATAGTGAGTTTAAAGATAGCCTGAACTACAAAGTGAGACCTGTTTCCAATAAAAGCAAAAATTTTGCTTGAGATTTGCCTCTGTCCCTGAGCAGGGTGTAGGAGTGGGCTTTGAAGGTATAGTGAGTGCTGACTGGATGCCCAGTGGTAGCACAACTCGTGTCTGCTCACTGTCAGGATTCTGGAGGGGTCTTCTCCTTCCCTCGGTGAGGCCTGTCTGAAGTGGACCTGGAGGCTGGCCCGCTAGGGACCGACTAGCAGCACTTCCCGCCTCTTGTGGGAGTGACCAGCTCAGCTTTGCTGGCTGGTCAGTGATGTTGCTTTTTTTTTTTTTCATTTTATATGTGTTTATTGGCCATTTGCACATCTTTTTTGGAAAAATGTTTACTCAAATCTGTTGTGTGTGTGTGTGTGTGTGTGTATGTGTGTGTTTGTGTGTGTGTGTGTGTTACTGAGGACTGAATCTGTAACCCTTGTGCTGAGTACATCCCTAGACCTCTTTTTTTTTTTCTTTTGAGACAAGGTCTCACTAATCTGACCTCCAACCTGCAATCTGTCAAGTCCTTTGCACAGTTTTAAATAGGTTTTGCTGTTTTTGGGTCTTAGGAATTCTTTTTATATTGTACATGTAAATCCCTTTATAGATAAGTGATTGCAAGTATTTTTCTACTATTCTTTGGGTTTTTTTGTTTTTGTTTTTTCTTATGATAGTATCTTGGTGGCAGGGATGTAGCTCATCAGCATAGTACCTGCCTGGTAAGCACAAGGTCCTGAGTTCAATTTCTGGTACCAGAAAAAAAAAAAGAGACCAACTTGATAGTATCTTCTATGCACAAAAGTTTTCAATTTTGATGAAGTCCAGTTGATCTGTTTTCTTTTTTTTTTTTTTTTTTTTTTTTTTTTTTTTTTTTTTTGCCTGTGCTCTTGGTGTCGTATCCAAGAAAATATTGCCAAATCCAGTGTCATAAAGTTTTTCTGCAATGTTTTCTCCTCAGAGTTCTATAATTTTAGTTCATTGGTTTAAGTGTTTGATCTACCTTGAATGCATTTTTTTATTTTAAAGAGAAAAAAATAAAATTTTAAAACAAGATAATAGGAGGGTAACAATAGTTAATATATTGTGTACTGTTATCTTTAAATTATCGGCGTACAAGATATTGGCATTTAATTGTCCAAACAATACTAGCACAAATCTTTCTTCTCAATGAACTAAAATAAATTAGTGGATGTGAAGGCGATCTGGCTGCGACATCTGTCACCCCATTGATTGCTAGGGTTGATTCGGCTGATCTGGCTGGCGAGGCGGGTGTCCCCTTCCTCCCTCAACGCTCCATGTGCGTCCCTCCCGAAGCTGCGCGCTCAGTCGAAGAGGACAACCACCCCCGATAGAGGAGGACCGTTCCTCGGTCAAGGGTATACGAGTAGCTGCGCTCCCCTGCTAGAACCTCCAAACAAGGTCTCTAAAATAAATTAGTCATTTTCCTATCTTGTGTGTATATATATATATATATATTTTTTTTTTTTGCTTTGCCCTTCTTTTCTCCATTCCCCCATCCCAGTTTATCTTTCCTTTTGAAGTTTCTTCCCATTTTACAGTATCTATTGTACATTTTAGATCTTATTTACTCTTTTAGCTTCTCACAGTAAGGAGACAATACAGTGTTTACACATGAGCATCTGGTTTATTTCACTTACAAGTATGGTCTGGAGTTGCATCCATTTACCTATAAAAGTCTCCAGTTTATCCTTCTTTATGACTGAGTAGTACTCCATTGTATAAGAAGACCATATCTTTTTTATGCATTCCTCGGTTGATAGGCATTTGGGTTGTTTCCAAGAGCTAGCTAGTACAAATTTTGCTGATATGAACATAGATGAATCTATTTTTAAACTTTATTTATTTATCTTGTGGTATGGGGGATTGAACCCAGTGCTTCACATGTACCAAGCAGGTATTCTTGGTAGCAGCCCCAGTGAATTCATTTTTATGTGTGGTGTTAGGTAAAGATTTGGCCTCATTCCTTAAATGTTTCTACCCAGCTTTCCCAGCATCATTTATTAAACTTAGTCTCCTTTCCCCATTGCAGGGTGCTGGCGTCCTTATTGAAATCACATGACCATATCTGTGAGGGCTTCTTTCTGAGCACTTTGTTCTATTCCCCTTGTGTCTATTAGTCCACATATGGCTGTGTTTATGCCAGTATCACATTGCTTTAATTAATTATTGTACTTTACAATAAATTTTGACATTGGTAAGTGTGAATCCTCCAGCTTTTTCTTTTTCAAGATTGTTTTGAAATATGCTTTCACCAAGCATGGTGGCGAACGCCTGTAATTCCAGCACGTGGGAGGCTGAGGCAGGAGGATCATTATGAGTTCGAGACCAGCCTAGGCTACAAAGTAAGCTGAAGGCCAGCCTGAACTGCATAGCGAGACCTTCTCTCAAAAAGAAAAAAAACAAAGAAACTTGCTTCCATCACAGTAGGTGTATTATAGTGGTGACAATGAGACCTGTAACATTTTTCTAACAGGAGTAAAAATGTTGATTTTCAATAATAAAAATATTTAATGAGTAATATTCTAAAATCTAGATCATTTGCCAAAATACCAAAAACTTTCTACAGTTCAGCATCTAGGATCCTAAAGTAAATTGGTGGAAGAAATTTGGATCTAAGATCTCAGACAGGAATTTTGAAATTGTCATCCGTGTGTACGTAATTCAAGAGGAAATGAAAGCTCAAATAAGAGAACTGTGGTGAGATGGGCTGACTGGAGCAAGCATCAGTTCTTTTATGAAGGGCTGGCATGAAGACCAAGGACCTCATTAAGGCGACCTTGGTGGGCACTGAAGAAATTACATGTAAAATTGCTTAACCAAAAATTTGTTGATTTTAGAGAAAAAGATAGTTTTGGCTATGTGGGGTTTTTTGAGATTCAATATGAATTTTTCTTTTGTTCTTTTTTTTATTCGTTTTCTTTTTTGTCTTTTTGAGACAAGGCCTCGCTATGCAGTTCAGGCCAGCTTTGAGCTCACTTTGTAGCCCAGGCTGGTCTCGAACATATGATGATCCTCCTGCCTCAGCCTCTTGAGCACTGGGATTACAGGTGTGTGCCACCATGCCCGGCTCAATATGAATTTTAAGATGGCTTTTTCTCTTTCTGCAGAAAACACTGTTGGGATTTTGTTGGACTTGCCATGATGCTGCAGCTCACTTGGGTAGTAGTTGCAACTTAAATGGATTCATACATATCTATATAACTGTAATTTCTTTTCCAAGTGCTTTATTGCTTGTGATGCTATTATAAGTGGAATTATTATTACTTGTTTTTGGTACCAGGAATCGAACCCAGGGCCTCACCAGGCAGGTGCTACACCACTGAGCTACATCCTGGGCCCTATAAATGGAATTATTTTCTAAGTTTTGTTGGTGTGTAGAAACAGAACTAAGCTTTGTATGTTGCTTTTTGTATCCAGCATATTGCTGAATTTATTAATTTTATTCTAATTTTTTTTATAGACTCTTTAGCAGTTTTTTTTGTTTGTTTGTTTTTCTTGTTTTGCTATGCTGGGAATCAAACCCAGGGTGTTGGGTATGCTAAGCAAGAGTTCTACTGAGCTGCAGCCCCAGGTCAGAGCTTTTGGTATATAAGACCCTGTCCAACTAGGCACAGTGGCACACACCTGTGAGCCCAGCATTCTGGGAAGCTGAGCAGAGTGGTTTGTAAATCTCAGTTCTACCTGAGCAGTTTTGCAATTTAGTCTCAAAATGATTGACTGAATGAATGAATGGCTAGGAATATAGCTCAGTGTGAAGACTCTGTGTTCAACTTCCAGTAGGGAAAAACAAACCTCATGCCACCTGTGAATAGAGATAATTTTACTTTTCCTTTCCAATTGAAATGTTTTATTTTTTCTAATTTCTAGAACTTTGAATTGCATGTTGAATCACAAGACAAAAGCAGCCATCCTGCTCTTAAGTTTCTTTTTTGTTTTTGAGATGGGGTCCTACTGTGTTACCCAGACTGCCCTTGGGCTCATAATCCTCCTGCCTCAGCCTCTGAGCAGCTAGAATCGCATGCATATGCCCTCACACCCAGCCTTGTGTCTGTCTGTCTGTGTCTTTTGGAGACAGGTTCTCACTGTGTAGCCTGGGCTGGCCTCACATTTGTGATCCTCCTGTCTCAGCCTCCTGAGTGTTGGGATCACAGGTGTGTTTTTACCATGCTCAGTTTTTGTTGTATTTCTTAATCCTTTCACCTTATAGATGTGGAAATGTGGGACTTAAGAGGGAAATTTTCTTGCCATAAGCTATCCAGGTTCATACATAGTGCATCAGGAACTGGTGGGGTGATCTCTTAACTTCTGGCCCGCTGTTCTTTTGGGCTCCCAAGATTGAGGATTGATGGTTAAGGACAGGAGGCAATGGGATTCACTCACTCTAAGATCATGTAGAGTGTTTTCTCATCAGTCAGTGGTGATGGATGACGCTGAAGGGATATTGCAATATTATAGGGTATTTTGGATTTGCAACTCTGAATTATTAAATCTGATGCATGTAACTTTATGTAACCTTCAAAATGTCATTTTTTTCCTTTATTTCTTCAGTGCAGTTACAATTGGAACTGACATGCTAGAATTGGACTGCCATATCACTAAAGATGAACAAGTGGTAGTGTTACATGATGAGAATCTGAAGAGATCAACTGGGATCAATGTAAATGTCTCTGATCTCAAGTACTGTGTAAGTAAAAAATGCATGATAAAATGTATATAGTAGGTATGAGTTGGTAAGATATTTTAAGGCAGTGAATGCCAGATATTGCTCCAACTTTTGTAACTATTGGTGATTAACTAATAAGTGTATATAAGTACTTTCAAATAAATGTTTAAAAACTTGGCTGGAATATAGCTGAGTGGCACAGTACCTACCTGGCAAATGCAAAGCACTGAGTTTGATTCCTGGCAGCAAAAAAAGAAAGAAAGAAAACTATTCTGACTCCCAGTGACAATTTTGTACTGTACAAATACATCTATGGCCAGGCATGGTGGTGCACAGCTGTAATCCCAGTACTAGGGAAGCTGAGACAGGAGGATCTCTGCGAGTTTGAGCCCAGCCTGGACTACATAAGCAAGTTCAAAACTAGCCTGCACTACAGAATGAGAAACAAAAAACAGGTACACCTACGGAGACTACTTTTATGAACATTTCAATAAAATTACAAGTCCTCAAATGTAAAACTATTGGAATTCAACTTGCTTATGTGATTCAGATAAAGATATGAATTAACTTTAGACTTCACATAAAATAAGCACCATTTTAAAATCTGATCATACTAGTTTATATACTCATTACATCTAATAAATGGAAGGAAAAATAATGCCTGCTTTTTACCACCTAAAGCAAACTCATGTTAACAGAATGATTATGGATATAGATATATATCTCCCTTGTTTTTAATAAAAATTTTGTGCTATATTTTATACATACTGTGTTAATTTTTTTTTTTTTTTTGAGACAAGGTATTGCTGTGTAATTCAGGTTGTCCTTAAAATTGCCATGTGACCTATTCTGGCCTCAAACTCATGACAGTCTTCCTGCCTCCAAGCCTCCTAAGTGTTGGGACTGCAGGCATGCGCCACCACACCTGGTTTTGTTTATAGAGAATGAGGTTTTTTTTTTTTTTTTTTTTTTTTTTTAGTACCAGGGATGATCACACGACCTTGCACTTGCCAAGCAGGCACTGTGGCGCTGAGCTACATCCCCAGCCCTATGGCTTTGTTTTTAATACCTTAACAGTATAGCGTGATATTTTCCCATGCTTTGTATTTTGTATTTATTTATTTTGTGGCACTAGGGATTGAATCCAGGGCCTGTGCATGCTAAGTTCCACCACCGAGCTGCATCCCCAGCCCTATGTAAATTTTATTTTGAGATAGAGTCTCACTGAGTTGCCCAGGCTGCTTCAAACTTGTGACCCTCCTGCCTCAGGCTCTTAAACAGCTAAGATTACAAATGTGTGTTACCATACACTTCCCATACTTTTTAAAAAGTAGACTTTATTTTTGGGAGAAGTTTTCGGTTGACAGAAAAATGAAGTGAAAAAATACAGTGTTCCTACAGCCCTACCTCCTAACCCTGCATAGACAACCAGCTCCCACTGCTGGCGCCCACATCGGGGTGACATGTCTGTGACCAAGGACCTGTGTGTACCATGATTACCACTGCAAGCATGGAGTTCACCCTAGAGCTCACCTTTGGTGTGCTACATGCCAGGGTTTAGACACCTTTCTGAGGACTACACCCACAGTTATGCTGTCGCACACAACAGTCCCTCACCCGCAAACCTTCTGCTGTTTGCCAGGTTAGCCCTGCCTTGCCCCTGTCCCCTGGCAACCACCGATCTTGTTATCCCTGTAGCTTCTCTTTTTCCAGAGTGTCATAAAGTTGGAAACAGGCAGCATCAGCAGTTCAGATTCTGTGCTTAGTTTTCATAAATATTTCAAATGACTGCAATTATCACATAAAGTGGATCAATAGTGTTTGAATCAGTCCTCTGTTGCTGAACATTGAGTTAGTTCTATGTTTTTACCAGTATAGTTAATACTTTACTGAACATTCTTATGTGCAAGGATAAAACTATATTTAGATGGGTATAAAAAGTTAGTTATAAATATATAAATAGATATAATTATAAAGATATGTATAAAATCATGTAGAGTAAGTAGGGCATAGTGGCGCACACCTGTACTCCCAGCGCTTGGGAATCTGAGGCAGGAGGATCGTTGTGAGTTCGAGGCCAGTCTGGGCTACAAAGTGAACTCAAGGCCAGCCTGAATTGCATAGCGAGACCCTGTCTCAAAAAGACAAAAAAAAAAAAAAAATCATTTAGAATACTGTTTACTTAACTGTTCTAATCTATGTCTGGGTGGGAGATGTTGGGCACATTTTCTTATTTGAGAGTACTTTTTTTTTTTTATCTTTTTGAGAGAGGGTCTCGCTATGCTGTTCTCGCTTGAGCTCTCGCTTGAGTTCTCGCTTGAAAACCAAGGACAGCCAGGTGAGGTGGTACAACCGGTAATCCTAGCATTCTAGCAGACTGAGGCAGGACAATCACAAATTCAATCCCAATCTGGGCAGTTCAATGATTTAACAAGATCATGTTTCAAAAATAGAAGAAAGGGCTGGGGATACAGCCTGATGCAGAGGCCCTGGGTTCCCAGTACCACAAAATAAATAAATAAAGATAAGTAAATATTTATACTTATTACAGTTATGTAGATAAAAATTTTTCTATATTTATGATTATTTCTCTAAATATACTCCCCAAAGGGAAAATCATTGGGTAAAAGAGAAGTACTATTGTCTTGATGTATATTATAAGGTGTGATTGAAAAATATTGTGATGTTTAAATTTTAGAAAAATTATTACAGCCAGGTGTGGTGGCACATGTCTGTAATCCTGGCACTCAGCAGGCTGACAGCAGGAGGATCACTGAGAGCTCGAGACTAGCCTGGGCTACATAATGAGTTCAAGGCCAGCCTCAAAAAGAAAAAAAAAATTACATCTGGGCAGGATAGTTTACATCTGTAATCCCAGCACTCAGGAGGCTGAGGCAGGAGGATCACTTCAAGTTCGAGGCCAGCCTGAACTATATAGTGAGATCCTGTCTCCAAAAAAATAAAAATAAAAAAATAAAATTATTACAGTAAGAGACGTATCACAGATCTCCCTGAAAACCCTCCCCTCACTTTGAACGCACGTACCGCATTATTCTCGCCCCTTTTCTGAAGCAGCGCTGGGAGCCCTTTTGTGTTTTTAGCTGTACTGTCCCTGCTGCCTCACAGCCTTGAATCAGTTCAAGACATGTACCGTTCGTTGTCATTGTGACGCTGGCAAAGAGCCAGAAGTCGCGCTGTGCCAGATCCAGAGGCAGGCGCACAGTCGGGTATTTGTGAGCCCGCCTTCCTGTTGGATGGCGCTTGGCAGCAGCGGTCGCAGTGATTTTGGTCGCACCTTGTAAAGATAAGGAGGACTTCCAGGACTGCTTTAGAAGGTGGTATATTCAAGGCTGTGGGTTCCGCAGAACTGAGAAAAATAAACAAACAAAAAAGAACCACAATTCTCATTTTGCTGTACCCTTTCCATTATTAGTTATTGCAAGTATGCCAAAATTTTTCTGGTTTCCTAATTTAAATTTTAATTAGTATGTCTGTAGTCCCAGCACTCAGAAGGCTGAGGCAGGAGGATTGCCTGGGTAGAGCAAGACACTGTTCTCAAAAAAATTTTTTAATTAGCATTTCTTAGACTATTAATGGATCTAAAGATCTTTTCTCCTATATGATTGTTAATTTTCTTTTTTATCTTTGAATTATCTATTCTGGACATTTTTCTGTTGCCATCCTTTTATATTATTGAGAAAAGGTCTATATTAAATAGTAGCTATTTCTTGTAGGTGGTAAATTAAGAAACTGTATTGTTAATTTGCCTTTGGGGTTATTGTCCTAAATGGTGGTCTCTGGAAATGTGTGTAGCATTTTGTTCTCTCTTTTTTTGTGTGTGTGTGGTACCAGGAATCAAACTCAGGACCTTGTGCTTGCCAGGCAGGCACTTGTGCTGCTGAGCTATATCCTCGGCTCTCTTATTTTTTGAAGAAGCAAATTTCTATTTTATGTAAGGCACTAAAATGCTTTTTATATTTGACAAGATGGGGTACATTTGGGGTGGTACGGCCATAGATAAATGCTTTTTTATATTTGAGAGCTAACTTTTTTCCACTATATCTTTTTAAGGAGCTCCCACCTTATCTTGGCAGACTGGATGTCCCATTTCAAAGAGGTAATATTTCTCGTTTATGGTTTAAACAGTGACATAAAAGTGTATTCATACAAGTCGAGAAGATGTGTGTTCTTTTGCACTATTAAGTTCTTGCTAAAAGCACTTCCTCTAAGCTTATTCCTTCTGGCCTGCAGGTGTGAAATCTTCATAGTCATCCTATTCTGATACTATCAAGCCCAAAAAGAAAGAAAAGATCAAGCCCAAAGGTTTAACAAGCTCATTCTACTTAAATTCACATATACGTGATTTAAGCCTGAATACTAACTACAGGAAACTTGGAGATTATTAACGTTCCTTTGTACTTCTAACACTTCACATTCTAGGTACATCTGCGCAGGGTGGCACTGCTTGCAGTAGTCATACACCTATTCAAGAATGAATAAAAAGGGCCGGGGATGTAGCTCAGTGGCATAAGCGCTTGCCTGGCAAGCCTGAGGTCATGAGTTCAATTCCCGGTACCAAAAAAATAAATAAATAAATGTAAAGAAATAGAGGGCATCTCTTACACATCCTTACTGGTTCACTAGTGCTCAAATTTCACCTTACTTCTCCAAGTTTTAAGTGATTGAGGAAACTTCTATTACTCAGGCTACATGCTAGCAACGTAGCGGTTTTCTTTCATGGAGAGAGCTTTTCTCCCAAAGAAGCGTGTCTCCTGCCCCCGTTGTTTGTTACTGCTTGTTAGAGTGGCAAAGGCTCCCTGTTTGACATGCGGGTCCAGAGCAGGCATGAGTAACCTAGCTTGCTGCCACAAGGTTGAATGATTCAAATATGATTCAATAAAATTACAAGAGGCTGCATGTGATAGACCCTGGTATGGTTTGCGTATGGTTGAAACCTTGGGTGAATTTTAAGGATGTGATATTTTAAATTTTTCATCAACCCATAATAATCATACATATAGGCCGGGGATATAGCTCAGTGGCACAGGTGCCTGCCTGGAAGGTCCTGAGTTGGATTTCCGGAACCCCCCCCAAATGTTAACTTCTGGGGTAGAGAGTCACGTTTCAGTACATGCACACATTATGTACTTGTCAAACCAGGGTAATTAGCATATTCATCACTTCAAACACTTATCATTTCTTGTTGGTGGGAATGTTGAAAATCCCCTTTGGGCTACTTTTGAGATATACAATACCTTATTCTTAACTATGGTTTTCCTGTGGTGCAGTAGAGCACCAGAACTTAGTCTTCTTTTTAAATTTACTTTGTTTCGGTTGACCAACCTCTCCTCTCCTCCCCAGGCTCTGGTAAGCGCTGTTCTCTGTGTACTTCTGGGAAAGTAATTCCTTTAGATCCCACGGCTGAGTTGAGCGCATGCAGCCCTGGTCGTTCTGTGTCTGGCTTCCTCATTTAACGTGAAGTTCACCAGCTTCATCCATGGGGCTGCGAACGACAGGCTTTTTTAGTGGCCAAGCAGTAGAGTGTGGTGTGTGCGTGCAGTTTTCTTCTTTACCATTCCTCCACTGCTGGACATTGAAACTGCGCTCCATATTTTGTTTACTGTAAATGGTGCTAAAATCAACATGGGAGTACAGGTCTCTCCCATGTACGAATTGCGTTTCCCATGGATATACACTCAGCAGTGGGATTGCTGGATCCTATAGTAATTCTATTTTTAATTTTTTGAGGAACCTCCATGCTGTTTTCCGTAATGGCTGTATTAATTTACATTCCCACTGACAGTGTGCAAGGGGCCCCTTTCCTCTGCATCTTTACCAGCACTTGTTAGCTTTTGTCTTTCTGACAGTAACCTGAATAAGGTGGTATCTCACTGTGATTTTGACTCACATTGCTGTAATCATTAGTGATGCTGAGTATCTTTTTCTCATATGCTTCTTGACTTTTTTTGAGACAGGATCTTGCTATGTAGTCATTCAGGCTGTTCTTGAACACACTATGTAGCCCAAGCTGGCCTCCAACTCTCCTGCCTCAGCCTCCCAAGTACTGGGATTACAGGTGTGCACCACCATACCCAGGAGTTCTTGGCTATTTTGATATCTTTTTTTTGGAAAGGTGTCTCTCTTTTACCTTTTTTCTTTTTTTGAGACAGGGTTTTTGCTATGTAATTTATTCTGACCTTGAACTCACTGTGTCGCCCAGGCTGGCCTCAACCTCATGGCAATCCTCCTGTCTCAAGCTCCTGAGTGCTGGGATGCACCCGGTACAGCCATGCACCACTGCACCCAGCTCTTTGCCTATTGTTACATCAGACTTTTTTTTTGTTATTGATTTGTCTGATTTCCTTGTTGTAGTCTGTATATTAACCCTTCGTTAGCTGGGTTGGTCTTTTTGAGCCCAGGCCTTTGTAGGTAATTCAGGCTGGCCTGGGATCACAGGTGTGCACCACCACACCCTGCTTGTTTGTTTGTTTTGGATTATATATCTCTCTCATAAATCCTTAAAACTGAAGAATTTTTTTTTTCTTTTTGATACTGGGAATCAAACTCAGGACCTCACGCGAGCCAGGCAGGCGCAGCACCACTGAGCTAAATCCCCAGCCAAAGTTTTAAAACTTTTGAATGTGAGCCAGGTGTGGTGGTGCACACCTGTGAGGGAGGCTGAGGCAGGAAGCTCACCATAAGGTGGAGGCCAACCTGGGCTACATAGTGAGTTTAAACCCAGTCTGAACTACATAGCAAAACCCTGTCTCAAAAACCAAATAAAACTTTTGAATGGGAAGAGATCTTTGAGACATCTAATCCTGTCTTCTGTTATAGATTAGGTGCAAATTAACTTGATCAAGGACATAGCACAAAGAAATGACAGAGCTGGAATTTAAAGCAAGATTTCCTCCTTGCTAGGTTGTGTTGAAGTGGACCTATTGCCTGTCCCTGGCATGTGCTTTCTTTATACCGATGCTTGGTGTGTTTGCGGGTCAGGCAGTTGCAAGGAGTAGTAAAATTTCGTGTTGCGTTCAACTCATAATTTATGCCTCAGATGTGAACTTTGCTGCGTTTGAAACAGGCACAGTACTGTGAACACTTGACTCAGACTAGTCAAGGATGTTTAATTTTCTTCTGTCTTATTCCCCTGCTCAGAACTCTTGCTTACTTTTCTCTAAATATTGGATAGACCGTTGGAGTAAAGTGAGTTTCAGGACTTTCGCTTTTTTTGTGAGTCACAAGTTTACTGGGCAAATAATTACACTTCTTGTTTGATGACCCTAGTTCAGGTCCTGCGGCTAGGTTGTTAAATAAATTAGTCAATAAGTGAGAAATTGTATATAATGTATATGTTACAATATTCAGAACAGATGGTTAAAGGAAACTCCCAACTTGATGGCTTTGCTCATATTTGGATAACTCTGACATGAAATGCTGTAATGTGTAACAGAAAATAAAACTATAGCACTGTACAGTACAGTCAGCAAAAATTATAGTTCTGTATAAACAAAATATACTATATAAAAAAAATTGAGGCTTTATAAACAAGATGTACAGAAATTAAAACACAGGTCTAAGTCTGAACAGTTGTTAAACAGGTAGGTCATTAAATGAAGAATAAGGGGTTTCTTTGGTGTGCCATAGGCTACATTAAAAAGTAAGTGTAAAAACCAGGCATGGTGCTGCATGCCTGAAATCCCAGGGCTCAGAAGGCTGAGGCAGGAGAATTGCATGCGTTTGAGACCAGCCTGAGCTACATATTGAGATCCTGTCTCAAAAAAAAAGTATTAACCAAAGGGTTATTGTATGCCCTACTTAAAGTAGCCTTTTAAAACATAGACAATACATAATCTGGATCATCTCGAGTGGAACGTAATTACCAGTGTTAGAGTTCTAGCTTGCCATGGAGACACCATCCTCATTCCATCGTCCGGTGCCTGCTGCGGTCCATGGTTTGCCTGTTATTCCTATTTTCCATTATTTTCCTCTTTCCTTGTCATAGTTGTCCCATTTCCTCAGTAGTTACCCTCGGCCTTAACAATATGGGACAAACTTTTCTTTGTAAAAATGTTTGTACCAGGCATGGTGGCGCAGGCCTGTAATCCTAGCACTTGGGAGACTGAGGCAGGAGGATTGCTGCAAGTTCGAGACCAGCCTGGGCTACAAAGTGAGCTCAAGGCCAACCTGAACTGCACACTGAGACCCTGTCTCAGAAAGACCAAAAAAAAGAGAGAGAGAGAGAAATGTTTGCAGTGCTGGGACTTGGATCTGGGACCCAGTGTGTTGGGCAAGTGCTCCACCCCCCGTTCCGCCCTTCCCACTTTGTCCATTCCTCAGGGTGGCCCTGAACTCCTGGGCTCGAGGAATCCTCCCGCCTCACCCTCCTGAGTAGCTGGGACTACAGGTGCACACCGCTGCACTCAGTTTCGTAGCTTTCATAGCAAGTATTTGTGGGTGTCTCCCAGGGTACACCTTCATAGACCCCTCTCAGCCCATGTACTGGACTTCTGACTCTGTAGTTCTTTCCTTAGATATCTCACTTGACACACTTAAAATTCAACATTTGATTCTTTCGCACAAAAACCTGCTCCTAAAGTCTCCCATGTGGGTAAGAAGCAGCTTTTTCTACACTCTGTTTTGGCTGAGGCATACAATTCCTGTATCTTCACATTACTTTAGCACACATTTTAAATTCCTTACACTTTACTGTTAAATGAAATATTTTTAGTTGGGTGCAATGGCACACGCTTATAATCCCAGGAGGGATTATAAGCCTCCATCTCTGGAGGCTGAGGCAGGGAGATCAGTGGTTTGAGGTGAGCCTGGTCACTTCAGCAAGACCCTGTCTCAAAATAAAAAGTAAAGAGAGCTGTGGGTATAGCTCAGTGACAGAGTGCTTGCCCAGCATGTAAGAAGCCCTGGGGTCCATTCCTACTAGCACAAAATAAATAAATACGATGCTAGTCTTAAGTACTGTATGCTTGCAAGTGCAAGATCCTGAGTTCAATTCCCAGCATCGGAAAAACAAACAAAAAACCCAAAACTTTATGTCTGATTTTGCTGTCCCAGAATTAGTTTTGGGTTGGACTGACCTTTTTCTAAAAATTCATCCTTGCTGGGTGTAGTGGTACACACCTGTAATTCCAGCACTCAGAAGGCAGACAGATCGCCACAAGTTCAAGGCCGTCCTGGGCTACATATGAGTTCAGGGTGAGGCCCATCTTAGCTATTCCCCATGGGGGTTCTTTTGACTGTCTAATTAATTGTTCCACACATGAAAGACAATAAAATTTTTATTTAGTAGAATATCATTGCCTCAATGGAACTTTCTATAGTCATGGAAATGTTTTGTATTTGCACTTTAAATATGGTAGCCAGTAGCTACATCTGTCTCTGGAGCGCTAGAAATGTGGCTAGCACAACTGAGGAACTGAATTTTAAATTTTATTTAATTTTGTTACATTGACAGACAGGTACGGTGGCGCACATCTGTAATCCCAGCGCTTGAGAGGCTGAAGGAGGACGATTGCCATGAGTTTGAGGCCAGCCTCAGCTACATAGGGAGTTCAAGGTCAGCCTGAACTGCATAGTGAGCCCCTATCTCAAAAATAATAATAATAATAATAAATTTGCATAGCTCTGTGCAGCTAGTAGATACTACACTAAATAGTGCAAAACTAGAATACCATGTTCATAATTTTTAGAGACAGAAATCAGCTGGGCATGGTGGTGCATGCCTGCACTTCCAGCACTGAGAAAGCTGAGGCAGGAAGATTACAAGTTCAAGGCCTGTAATCCCAGCACTTGGGAGGCTAAGGCTGGAGGATCAACATAAGTTCTAGAGCCAGGCGTGGTGGCGCACCCCTATAATCCCAGCACTCAGGAGGCTGAGGCAGGAGGATCATTGTGAGTTCAAGCCCAGTCTGGGCCACAAAGTAAGCTCAAGGCCAGCCTGAACTGCATAGCAAGACTCTGTCTCAAAAAGAAAAAAGAAAAAAAAAAATACATGAGTTCAAGGCTAGTGGGGGCTAGAGTGAGACCCTTTCTAAAAACAAAGCAAAACTAACATTATTTCAGTTATGGGAGCTAGCCATGCACCTCAAGCTCATTTCAACAAAAAGCAAACCATGAATGTTTTGGCTTTCATAATGAAAAGGTCCTGGGGTTGCCGTGCCGTCATGCGTGCCTGATTCCACTTGCTTGAGCAGTCATTTGGTTTCTCTTGACCTCCATTTCTGGTTTTGTGTCACTTGTGCTCGCTTTGTTCTCAGGGATGCCTTTTCCATACCGAGTCCGACCCAGGCTGTGTGTACCGAATCCACTCGGTGGAGGATTTCAGGATTCCTTGGTTCCCTGTGTCTATATTGTTACATGTGTAAAGGGTCTCAGGCGGGTCCTGTGTACACTCTGTCACCAGCAAGGCAGAGCCTAGAAGACTGATGGTCCACCAGAAGGACCGAGTCTCATCAGAAGCAGAAGAAGCTTTTCTTTCTCTCGCATGCTGGTTTTCACATGAGGCGTTATTAGAAGTACAGTGATTTCATTTTCTGTCGTGCATTTACTGTTTTTGATATGTGACTCTCTTTCAGTTTGCCACACAATGAGAATGAGAGCAAGGATATTTTACTGTTTAGTTATTCATGTTAACAGAACTGAAATCTCACATGGGGGGGAATTTTTATGGTAGACTTATAGTAAATAAAACATAATTGATTAGAAGCAAAAGGATCTAAGGAAAGAGGAAGGAAACATAGTAATTAAAATCCCCTTCTAATTTTTCATCGACCTTAATTTTTTGAATAGCTACAGTGATAATAATTCTTCAGGCCAGGTGTGGTGGCACACGCCTATAATCCTAGCACTCAGGAGGCTGAGGCAGGAGGATTGTTGTGAGTTAGAGACCAGCCTGGGGTACCAAGTGAGCTCAAGGCCAGCCTGAACTGCACAGTGAAACCCTGTCTCAAAAAGACAAAAAAAAAGAAAAATTCTTCAACATATTTGTCAGTGAGTATGTACTAACTTTGCCTGAATATTATTCTCAGTCAGAAAACTTCAATGATGATATCATAGCAAAACTTTAGACAATGTCAGTCTCCACTAATCAGGGACTGGTTAAATTAAAATGATTAAATTATCATGTAGCTACTCAGTGGAGTATTTTGAAATCTTTTAAAATCATCACAATGGAAAAACATCAGTGGATTCATTCTATCAGTTGTGAATGTCCTGGCTGTGATGCAGTACTGTAGTTTTACAGGAGGTTACCACTGGGAAATTTGACTAATGGGTGCATAAATCTCTCTGTATTATTTCTTACAACTTCATGTGATCCTATAGTTGTCGTAAGATTTAAAAGTTTAATATTTAAATTATAATTCTAAATGTCAACATCATATTTTTATATATGTAAAACTCAGGCTAAAATTTATATGTGAACTGTATTCAATTATGATGAAAAAAAGAATACAGAAAAAACACCCAAGGGTTATAATGGTTATATCTAAGTTGTTGGATTTTCCATGACTTTTCTTTTCTTTTTATTTATACTTTGTCTTATTTTATAAGTGTCCTATAGAAATAGACTCTAACTTTTCTAATCAGCAAAAAAGTACATATTTAAAAATCTTGCTTTCTCAGCATGCCAGTGTGAAGGAAAAGATACCCGCATCCCATTACTGAAGGAAGTTTTTGAGGCCTTTCCTGACACCCCCATTAACATCGATATCAAAGTCAACAACAATGTCCTGATTAAGAAGGTACGTTGCCTCCTCTTGTGTGTTGCATCCAATTTCACAAACTAAAAGAAGGTTAGAGTAGATGACTGCATAGATTGACAGTGTTCAAGGAAACAGGATAGTCCAGGCATCGGTGCTGTAAATAATGCCTAGTAGAGGTCATTTGACTATAGGAAAGTCTGTTTCAGGGTGACTTGGTACGTCTCAGTTGTGTATAAAAGTAAGCTATGCATGAATGGGATGTGGTGGCGCACACCTGTAATCCCAGTGCTTGGGAGACTTCGGAGGCTGAGGCAGGAGGATCACTGTGAGTTTGATGCTATCCTGGACCACATAGTGAGTTGAAGAGCAGCCTGAACTATATAGTGAGATCCTGCCTCAAAAAAAAAAAAAGTAAGGTATGCACCAGTCATTCTGGCATTCGTGTAAGTAATTTCGTTTAATGTTTCAGTTGTGATTATTTTATGTCAAGGTACTAAATAGTTATATTCTATGAAATTATGTAATGGTAAAATATAAATACTTTTGTTTTGTAAAGGAATCTGAATTTATTTAGCAGTTTTTTCCAAAATTTTACATTAACAATTGGCAGATAGTTATTTGTAATCCATTTTTTAAGTAAAATGATACAGGAACATTTGCAAATAGGCAAATGCATAAAATTTTAAATTTTCACATGTAGGTTTCAGAACTGGTGAAGCAGTATAAGCGAGAACACTTAACAGTGTGGGGGAATGCCAGTTACGAAATTGTAGAAAAATGCTACAAAGAGGTAAGCTTTAAAAATAATATAGAATGATCTGTCTTTACTGTTGTTGTGTATCTGTCAATAACTCATTACAGTAGTAATTTTTACTTTTGTTTTTTGTGGTACTGGGGATCAAACTCAGGACCTTGCACTTACCAGGCAGGCGCTTATGCCACTGAACTATATCCTCAGCCCTACAGTAGTAATTTTTAAAACTTCTCTTATTTCATAGCCTGAATACAAAACCAGATAATATTGAATAGAAGCAGTTATCTAGATGTTTGCTTGTGAACATAATAGATTTTGACTTTGCAGTTTAAGTTCACTGTAATCAGATTAGTTTACAGAATTATTTTCACAAGCTAGTATTTTATTGGCATTTTATGTGCATTATAAAACAAAATATGAATCCCATTTTTAATTTCTAATTTTATTAGGCAATTGAATTTTTAATGTAATTTTTTTTTTTTTTTTTTTTTTTCTTTGTCTTTTTGAGACAGGATCTCCCTACACAGTTCAGGCTGGCCTTGAGCTCACTTTGTAGCCCAGGCTGGTCTCTAACTCACAGCGATCCTGCTGCCTAAGCCTCCTAGGTGCTGGGATTACAGGCGTGCACCACCACACCCGGCTTGTAATTTTAAATTAAAGTATATAGCCTATGAACTTGTTTTTGTCCTGTCCCCCAAATAGACTTCAATTAAGCCACAAACATGATTTGAGCCATCTACTCATTGAAAGTTTTCTGCTTAAAGGAAATAAGTCTGTAAGGATTAATTTGAGGTGTGGTAGCACATGCCTGTCATCTTAGCACTCCAGAGGCTGAGGCAGGAGGATTGCCTCCAGTTCAAGACCAGCCTGGGCTACATAGTAAGGTCCTCTCTCAAAATAAAAAAAAGTAATTGATTTGATAGTTTTTGAAATGATAGCTAAGAAAATTGGAAATTCAAAACGTTTTTTAAAAATTGAAAGCATGGAAGACTCCTTTTATTGTACAAGTGATATTATAGTGTAGAAGTATCATGACAGAAATAGTAATTCTCATATCCAGAGAACTCTTCTGGGACCGTCTTTTCTTCCTAAAAACAAGGCAAAAACATTCATGATCAGCACCAGTGCAGTTCGCACTGGTGGCGGCAAGAAGGTTTTCTTTATGTGCAGCAGGCTCTGTGACATCCCAAGGTAACTTGTATTCAGAGGGAACCAAGCGATTACTCAGCCAAACAGCCGCAGCTCCTAGGAGCTTAGAACTAAGACTTGTCTAGAACAAATCACTGTCCGGTGGTATTTTCAGACGTTATGTACTGAGGCCTTACGACCTGCTGACCTTTTTACATGATCACACACATTTTCAAATAAAAAATGATAATACTAGCCGGGTGTGGTGGTGCACGCCTGTAATCCCAGCACTCAGGAGGCTGAGGCAGGAGGATTGTTGTGAGTTTGAGACCAGCCTGGGCTACAAAGTTAGCTCAAGGCCAGCCTGAACTGCATATCAAGATCTACCTCAAAAATACTTTCCCTCAAAAAAACAAAATGATAATGACAGCTGGAAAGGAGGCAGAAGAGAAACTGGATCTCTTACAAGTTGCTGGTCAGGAATGCAAAATTGTGCAGCCACCCTCCTCGGGAGTTAGCTTTTCATAAAATGAAACACACATTACTATGGGAAACAGCGATGTCACCTTGGTCATTTATCCCAGAAACGTGAAAGTCTGCACACAAAAACCTGTACCTGGACCTTTAAACTTTGTAGTTCGTACTAGCACACGTTTTCACTACATAATGGCTACATTCGTTGTGCACCTGGGTTTTTACAGGCCCTTTATTTGTAAAAGCAGACTGCTGGAGAAGACCAAATGTCCTCAGTAGGCAAATATCAGAACAAACTGGCAGATTCAGGCGACGGGGTGCTAATCAGCAGTGAAGGGGGGAGCTGTGAATGCCTGCAACAGCCTGGGCGGGGTTCCCAGCTGTCCCGTGTAGCGAGAATGCCGACCTCAAGATCATGGACTGTAAAAACATCACATGTGCTATATGATTTCATTTATATGTAATATTCTCAAAAGTGTAACCGGTCAGTGGCTGCCAGGGGACAGGGACTGTGGACAGAGTGGAGAGCTGGCATAAATTCTGAGAGATCGCACAAGTGAGTTTGTATGGTGATGAAATGGTTTCATATCTTGCTTATGGTGGCAGCTACATGGATCTACACATGGATTAAAATTGCATAGAACTCACACACATACATATGCACACACACATGAATATAGTTTTTTAAATGGTAACCCCCTCCCCCCCCAAAAAAAATGGTGAAAACTGAGTAAGGTTTGTTGCCTGAATTAATAATAATATGCCATTCTGGGCATGGTTGATGCACACCTGTAATCCTAGCACTCATGAGGCTGAGACAGAAGAACCTCTATGAGTTTAAGGCAATCCTGGGCTACATAAGCGAGTTCAAGGCCAGCCTACATTATATAGTGAGGCCCTGTCTTAAAAAACCTCCAGTAATAATAATAAGCCAGAGCCAATTTCTGGTTTGACCATGTGGTGCAGTTACGTCAAATGTCACCTTTTGGGGAAGCTGGGTGAAGGAAGAATGAGACTCTCCCAGTTTTGTAACTTCCTTTTTTTTTTTTTTTTGGTGGTACTGGGGATTGAACTCAGGACCCTGCGCCTGCTAGGCAGGCGCTTATTCCACTGAGCTATATCCCCAGCCCCCAGTTTTGTAACTTCCTGTGAGTCTGTATTTCAAAAATTAAAAAAAGAAATCTCTCCTGGTCCTCATTCATGGAATTTTTTCCTTGATTGACATTCTTTTCTTTTCTGAAGCCTTTATCTTTGTTATTTTAGAATTTGAAAACTCCAAAAACTTTTCTGCAGTGGCGTTCAACCATTATAGTAAAAATGTCTCAGTTATTACCACTAACATTACTATCATGTTATGTACTTGATTTTTTTGTGTGTGTGTGTCTTTTTGAAACAAGGTTTTACTATTCAGTTCAGGCTGGCCTTGAACTCACTGTGTAGTCCAGGCTGGCCTTGAATTTACGGCAATCCTCCTGCCTCAGCCTCCTGAGTGCTGGCATTACAGGCGTATGTCACCATGGCCAGCCTTGATCAATTTTTTATAGTTTGTATATATGATCTAGCAGACTTTTATTTTAGTCCTTTAATGCCCAGATGCTATAAACTTAAAATATAAAAGTAACAGCGAAACACACAATGGTGGTGGAGAACATGGGGCACTGATTCTCACTAATGACTTTTTCTTCACTCACACCTAGTGGAGTGGTCCTTCAGTTGGGCTGTGTGTATTGAACAGTTTGGAAAATTATGGATGTCATAATCCCAGCACTTGGGGGACTGAGGCAGTGAGTCCAAGGCCAGCCTGAACTGCACAGTGAGACCCTGTCCCCAAAAAATAAAAAACGGGCTGGGTGTAGTGGCACATGCCTGTAATGTCAGCACTCGGGAGGCTGAGGCAGGAGGATTGTTGCAAATTTGAGACCAGCCTGGGCTACAAAGCGAGCTCAAGGCCAGTCTGAACTGCATAGCATGACCCTGTCTCAAAAACACCAAAAAAATAAAAAATAAAAAAAACAAAAAAAAGAAAATTACAAATGTCTTGGTTCCAGCTCACATTTCTAATGAAAAAGATATAAAGTATAGTCAGTTATTCAGCATTTGTCAGCTAACCACTGTCCACCCACTCACTCCTGCAGCCGTGCGTAGCTCTCCAGAAGTACCAGTTACTGGTTTTGGTTCTCTCATTCCCTAGTGGCATAAATGCTGAGGCCAGCCCCTAAACCTGTTTTTCCCTAAGGTTTGTGATCCGTGGTATATCAATTTGCAGAATTCAAGGTTTTTCAGGGGCTTGTATGCTATATTACAGCTGAAATACCTGTATATAAATAATCCAGAAACATTACAAAGCACCATGTGAACACAGAGGCAGAACAAATCTGCATACCAAGGCTGAGTGCAGTGGCGCACGCCTGTAGTCCTAGCACTCAGGAGGCTGAGACAGGAGGATCACTGTGAGTTTGAGACCAGCCTGGGCTACAGAGTGAGCTCAAGGCCAACCTGAACTGCATAGCGAGACGCTGTCTCAAAAAGACCAAAAAAAAAAAAGAAGTAGGTAATTTATAGTTATTTAAAATAGATTACTTTTCATGATTTTCAATTTATTGCTTATATAGAAAAATTCATTTTAAGTCTGCAAACTGCATTAAAAAGTGTGTGTGTGAGAGAGAGAGAGACGAGGTTAAAGCAGGGGAATAGGGAGTTAGTACTTAATGAGTATAGGATTTCAGTCTTGTAAGATGAAAAGGCTTGTGGAGATTTGTTGCACAAGAACACAAATGTACTTGAAGGTTTTTTTTTGTTGTTTTTTTTTTTTGGCGGTACTGGGGATCAAACTCAGGACCCTTATTCCACTGAGCTATATCCCCAGCCCCTCACAAATGTACTTGATATTGCTGAGCAGTCACTTATAAATAGCTAAGATGGGAACCAGAGGTGGTGGTTTCAGCCTGAGTCACACTCAGGAGGCTGAGACAGAAGGATCGCAAGTTCCAGGCCAGCTTGTACTGCAGAGTGACAGCAGTCTCAAAATGAAAAACAAAAAAAGTTGAGGTAGCAAATTTTATGTTATGAAATGTATATTTTACATATATGAAAGTTCATTTTTCTGGGATAAATGAATTTCAAACACATTTTCCAATAGAAACTCAGAATGGTAGATTCTTGGACGTAACAAATCCAAATCCTATTTATATTTTGTATTTGATCCATAACATACATGAACCATGACCTATGTAGATATCATGTTCTCTAGAGCACATGTTGTGATCACAAAATACGGTGGATTTTAAATTTTTAAAAAAAAATTATCGTAGTAAAAGGCATTGCCATTAACCCCTTTAAAATATTCCTGCTTTCTGTGTGTGTGTGTGTGTGTGTGTGTGTGTGTCTTTTTTAGATGGGGTCTTGCTCTGCAGGTCAGGCTGGCCTTGAGCTCACTTTATAGCCCAGGCTGGTCTCAAATTCACAATGATCCTCCTGCCTCAGCCTCCCGAGTGCTGGGATTACAGGCGTGCGCCACCACGCCCGACCCCTGCTTTCTTCTAATACATTCATTCCATAGACCTTGGCACTCTGTGAAGTGGTTCCGGAAGTCCTCTTGTCATTGTCCTTGGCTGTGCTGTCGTGGCCGCCTCAAAGCCCCAAACCAGTCTAAAACATTCATCTTCTGTGGCTCCGCTGACTTTGGGAAGGAGCCAGAACTTACCCAGTGCAAAATCCAGTGAAGGAGGTAGATGAAGACACACCATGATGTCTTTTTTGGTAGAAATCGTTATAACCACTTTGAGTGGATTCAGGGCCTAGAGGCAGCCACGAAAAGATACAAAAGAGAACTTCCAGGACCCCGAGGAGGCAGCAAGAACGGTAGGGAGCGAGGCTGGGGAGGGAGACTGGGGGGCGCTGTTCCGTGAGGAAGGTGTGCGAATGGATGAATCTTAAGGGGACAGAGGGATGAAAATGCGTTTCACTGTAATTTTTTCATCGCGCCTCTTTTTTAAAACAAGTGTCAGATTACTGAGTATCTCTTTTATTCATCTCTCTTATTTTGTCCCACTGAATTCTAATATGTTTAGTCTCGTTGTGAATACTGTGACCACCAGGCCAAAGTGGTATTGCACACGCAGAGAGAAGGAACAGAGAAACTTGCACAGTATTAATCATACAGGGCTCCGAGGCAGCACCTTGCTTGTCAAAGAGCAGCCATGCCTAAGCGGAGACCTAACTCAGTGAGGCCTTCAGTGGCCATTGAGATAGAGTGTGAGGGGATTTTGAGGCTTATGACATAATGCTCTTTATTGGAGCAATTACTGTAAAGTAACACATAATATTGCCTTTCTTTTAGAATTCAGATATTGCCATCCTGTTCAGCCTACAACGCGTCCTGCTTATTCTTGGCCTTTTCTTCACTGGTCTCTTGCCTTTTGTGCCTATCCGAGAGCAGTTTTTTGAAATCCCAATGCCGTCTATCACATTGAAGTAAGTGCTGACCCTGTTTACATCAATCATGTATAATGGAAGGATTAAGGGGAAAAGCTCACTAATGTCAGTATTGCTCTGATTTGTTTGTTCATGTCTGAGTGCTGAGCCTTGAACCTGGAGCTTTGCACTCTGCCATGTGGGGTGGATGGCATTCACCCCCACATCTCAGGGCCTGGTCCCCAGTGTAATAGTGTGGAGTGCTGTTGGAAACAGTAAGAGGTGATCAGGCCCTTACGAGGGGTTAATGTTTTTCTTGTGTGAACGAGTTCTCAACTTTGGCTTTCTCTTCTTCTCTCATACCTGCGCCCCTCTTGCACACACTGCTTTTCTGCCACCATGAAGCCCTCACAAGAAACTGATCAAATACCAGACCTCTAGAACTATGAGCTAAATAAACCTCTTTTCTTTATAAATTTCCTAGCCTCAGGTATTTTGTTATGGCAGTAGAAAAGCATACTGAGACAAATGTCAACGATGAAGACTAGATTTGTGTGGGTCTGGGGTGTACTGCAGTGGCATAGCACCTGCCTGGTGTGCACGAGGCCCACATAGTATGCACAGGAAGGGTAATTTCTGTATTTGTTTGCATGTTCTATCTGACCTATGTTGACATGGTTCTGGTATCATCAAAATACATTTTCTTTTTTTTTTTTTTTTTGGTACCAGTAATCGAACTCAGGACCTTGCACTTGCCAGGCAAGCACTTGTGCTGCTGAGCTATATCCCCGGCCCGTTTTGTTTTGTTATGTTTTGAAAATACATTTTCTAAAAGAAATAATTAGAAATACTTAATCTGAGCCTGTCTCAGGTTACAGTGATGTTCTGTACCTTTGTACTCAGAAATCAGATAAAAAAGTATTGAGCTTAATTACAGAAATTTACTAACTTTTAAATTTTGACATCAAACAGCAATTGCCCTCAACCTCCCTTTATTTTACTTCATTGGCAGCAATACCGAGCTAAAACTCCATCCAACTCCGAATCCACCAGTAGGATTAACACACTGAGGAGGGAAAGATACTACTATTAGTACTGAAAAAAAAGGAAGGAACAAAAACAGAAAAACCTTTGCTGATAGGAGAAAGGAAAGTAGAGTTACTTTGTGTGAGATGTTTTTACATTTACATAATTTCTCTTCTAGGTGCAAAGCCTGGCTTCTTCCTCACTGACTTAGTAAGAAGCTAAAAATATTTCAAACACTTAGAGTTGCCTGGCAACTCATAAGCTCCCAATACTTGTTAGCTGTTATGGTTAATAGAGAAAGTTTGTCTCATCATGCTGTGTACTTAGAACGTGATTTTTAGCAGTAAATTCCTAAGAATAACGGAGCGATCACAAAGGAACTTGGAGCTTCTTGGGAGATCATTTCGATGTGATCTGAAACATTTTCACGCCATTTAGAGCTTTAAACAATCAGGCTGGGGCTGAGGATGTGGTAGCTCAGTGGGAGAGTGCTGATCCAGCATGAGCAAACGCCGGTTTCCAGCCTCAACACTACAGAATGATAATAGTAGGAGTAGAAGTTGTTGTAAATTTCTTTTTTTTTTTTTTTTTTTTTTCCGGTACCAGGGATTGAACTCAGGACCTTGCACTTGCCAGGCAAGCGCTTATGCCACTGAGCTATACCCCCAGCCCCAGAAGTTGTTGTAATGATGATAATAATCCTCAGGCTAAACGTTAGTGCAGCGGTCATTAGAAAACAACGGGTTAAAAAAACTGTCATTACTTTTGTGTTTAGCTTCTGTTTCATGTCAACTTTCCTATTTGAGTTTCTTAGTGATAAGCATGTTTATTGAAACTACTGCCATTTACATTTATTAAAAGTCTACTCAGGCGTGGTGGCACATGCCTGTAATCTCAGCGCTCGGGAGGCTGAGGCAGGAGGATCTGTAGTGAGTTCGAGACCAGCCTGGGCTACAAAGTGAGCTCAAGGGCAGCCTGAACTGCATAGTGAGATCCTGTCTCAAAAAAAGAAAGAGAGAAGAGACTTGATGAGCCTGGGGCACCAGATCTCTGGGAAAACAATTTATATATATTTTTTCACCTTTAAATAGTGGTCCCAAGAAGTTAACTTGAAGCCAGTGGAAACAGAAAGCCAAAGTGGGCCATACGTTATTTCAGTCCTACAAAAATGTTTTGAGAACTTACTAACCAGGCACTCTTTCCATTTTTGAATTTATTTTAATGCCACTGATCTATTCCTATGTTGTCATTTGTAATTAAAACTTTGTTTTACCTTAGGTTAAAAGAATCACACACCATGTCCAGAAGTCAAAAGTTTCTCATCTGGCTTTCTGATATGTAAGAATTCTAGCTTCTTGATTTGTGAGAAATTACTCTTGCTGTTAGATCATTGCTGTAGCTATATTTATTAAATATGATACTTATAATCCAGTGAACTTTCCCCATGTAATTGGTAGTAAGGACTTGTTGAACACCTACTCTGCAAGGGTCTACAGTGGGTCATGTAGAACTCTCTTGATATGTAATATCACCCACTTTTATGAGAGAACAGTCCTTCCTTACCCAACTAAATAGATCACTTGGGATTATGTAACAAATTATATCAGAGTTGGGATAAATAACCTTTCCCTCCTATTTATTTGCTGTTTCTACTAGCCCATGGTCCAAAACATAGTAAAGAGTGTGTCTTTCAATATAGTGTATGTAAAAGCATATATTGCCCACTGGTGTGCTTCTTAGAAATATTTGCACCAAGACTTAACAGCAGAAAGGTGGTCCTGCCTACAGGAGGGATATCTACTTTGAAGAAAATGCATTAATTTCTACAACATGTTGAATTTAAATTTGAATAAAAACCCTAAAAATTATTCTGTAATTTGCTTTAAAATGGAGCCTTTTTAGAGCCAGGCGTGGTGGTGCATGCTTGTAACCCCAGCACTCAGGAGGCTGAGACAGGAGGATGATTGTGAGTTCGAGGCCAGCCTGGGCTACAAAGTGAGTTCAAGGCCAGCCTGAACTGCATAGTGAGACCCTGTCTCAGAAAGACAATGAATAAATAAATGGAGCCTTTTTAATAGTCCTAAATCATAACCTTTATTATTTATGTCCTCCTTCAAAGAGTCTTGGAGGCCGGGTGTGGTCTCAGCACTGAGGGAGGCTGAGGCAGGTGAATTGCCATGAGTTTGAGGCCAGCCTGGGCTATATAGTGAATTCAAAGCCAGCTTCAACAACATAATTTTATTCAAAAACACACTGATTCATTATGTAATTGAACTATGATGTTGTAGACATTTACCTGAATTCCCTGCCTTATTTAATTTGGAAAGCTGGGAGCATAGACTTCCTGGCTTTTCTCATGCTCATGGATCCAGCACGGAGAGCGAGGAAGCCTCTTTTCCTCTGAGGCTCTCAGGCGGCTAAGAATGGGTCTCCTGGGGATCTGTGGCAGCACTAGTAGAAGGTTCAGTGGTCCAGCCAGCAGCCAGCAGCCAGCAGCCAGCAGCCAGCAGCCAGCAGCCAGCAGCCAGCAGCCAGCCAGCAGCTAAAGGGATCCAGTGTTTCATTAAGTCATAAATTCGTCCACAGCAGCCATTGTTACCTGAGGCCTTTGTTTGCATTGTTGAAGCACTAGGATTAAACTAGGATTTACTAAATTCTAATTGACTAAGGTAGGAATAGAAACTAATTCTAGCCCTTTGTTAGAACCAATAAACGCCTAAACCTATTGTGGTTTTCCTTTCTAGATTATTAATGAGGAAAACTTTATTTGACCACCTCACTGCCCGAGGCATTCAAGTAAGTTTCTGGGATGACACAGTTGGAAACTGGTTGAACACATGTTGGAAGGGTGAGGGCTTTCCCGTGACTTTGTAAAGAAGTCCGACCACTGCTGTCCTAGGCCGACAGAGACCACTTGAAGCCTCTTCTGGCCCGCTATGCTTTTACTTCTGCTAAAGGCGTCCAGTCATGGGTTCCGAGGCCCAGTGACCACGCTGCCCCCGCAACGCCTCATTCTTCAGCCCTGCTGCCCGCAGGCAGCCGCTTCCCCTGTGCTTGCCCAAGTTCATCCTGGCAGGGAGCCGCATCCCCTTTCCCAGGAACTACCCCCTTGAAAGCCCCGTTTGGACCTTTCCTTCCCAGCGCCCCTTTATGCTCCTGACCCTATAAAGATACCCCTGGGCTGTGGGAGAGTTACCGGGATGGCCTAAGTGCCGGGCAGGGTCTCAGGTTTGTTCTGAAACAAAGCTGTCCTGTCCAGGTCCCACCCTGGTGTCTTCCTCGTTTTCCCTAGCAGCGTCAGCCCTGACGCTGGTGCCAATTCCTTCCTGATTAATTTGTGCGGCTGGATTGCTCTTCTGTAACGAGGAGAGTAGCAGGGGCCAGAGAGGTGGCACAGTGCGTGTTTAATGAGCAAAATGGAGTTGTCGAAGGAGTTCATGCTGCCTTTGAGTCCCTACAGTGCCCACAAGGGCTGGCTCTAAGTGCGCTGAGATTGTAGTGGGTAGATGGTATAAATATTTTGTCCTGTTTTAACATTTCAGACTTCTTAGGATTCTGATTTTCAGGTGTACGTCTGGGTACTAAATGATGAACAAGAGTACAAAAGAGCTTTTGATCTGGGAGCAACTGGAGTCATGACCGACTACCCGACAAAGCTGAAGGATTTTTTACATCATTTTCCAGCATAGTTAAAGGTACTTGGATATATGGAGAGAAACCCCGGAAAGACCTAGGAAGAGAATAGATCACCGCCCTTTCCCTAAGAAACTTCCAGAATGATAAGCGGTTTAATCAGTTAAGTTTCGATTACCTCATTTTTAAGCCTGTATGAGAATGTAGAAACTATATATTGTATATTTATTTTAAACACTATGGCATATTTTACACTTGTAAATTGTTTAGAAAGATAACTGGTTATGAGATGTAAGTAGATGATTGATGAAGATATTTGTATATAATGTAATATTCTATTACTTTTGAAATCAAAGACTGTTGGGTAAATTTGCTATTGGCCTTCAGTGGAATAAGACCAACTAATTTAGCAAAAGAAAGTTACTGAAGGCCATTACAGCTGTTTTGCACTGTCTCGTTATGTGTAGAAACATCTTCGTTAAAAGGTGAAAGAGAATACAATGAAAGAAGAGCTTGAAAATCAATGTTGTAGTTTTCTGCTAAATTGTACACTATTAGCAGAAGGCAGGCTCAGAGAAATAACTGAGCCAGGCATTGGTAGCATGGTAGCTCACTCCTATAGTCCTCAGGAGGCTGAGGCAGGAGGATCGCTGCGAGTTTGAGGCCAGCCAGGGCTACAAAGTGAGTTCAAGGCCAGGCTGCATAGTGAATCCCTGTCTCAAAAAAAAGAAAGAAAGAAAAAAGAAAAACTGAACATTTGTTACCTGATCACAAATAAAATCTGGAGCCAGGGATGTAGCTCAGTGGCACAAGTGCCTGCCTGGCAAACGTGAGGTCCTGAGTTTGATTCCCAGTACCAAAAAAAACAAGAAATAAAATCTGTAGACTGAATTAGATTAAGACCATGTCCAAGTAGTCATGTTTTTTATGTTTTCTCTAAATAAGTGTAAGATTTTCGTTTTTTGGCCTTGACTTGACTGTTTGAACCTATGTCTAGATTTTAAATAACATCTTGAACTCTAATAATCTTATTAAGCTGATGAAAGTGCGTATCATTATTTGTAATTCTGCTTGTATGACAGACACAGTGTCCCTGATCTTTAAGAAATCAGTCTTCTGAATACTAAGTAGAAACCTTTCCCCAAAATATTAGATACCACTTGCTCATGGTTCTGATTTTTTTTTTTTTTGTACTAATTTTTACGATCTCAAATTGGGAGACAGATAATGTGGAGTAAGTGTCTTTTACCTTTGCTAGGATTGTCTCATTTGGAGTTTGCTAGCTGTGCAGCTACGAAGGATGACTGTGGTCTCTCTCCTGCACCTGGATAATGTGTATCGTTTGCTTTGTTGTTTACACTGAAATAAAGTTTTGCAAGAACAAAATAAGGGTTATTAATTGTTTTATATCGTAGTGCTAAGTCTATACTGTTAGTTTTTTTTTTTTTTTTTGCAGAATTTAATGAAGTGATTCGTGAATGATATGAGTCAATGAACCTTAGATTTCACTCTAAGAAAAAAATATAGCCAGATGTGCTGGTGTGCACCTGTAATCCCAGCACTCGGGAGGCTGAGGCAGGAGGATTGCTGTGAGTTTGACTACAGTCTGGGCTACACAGTGAGTTCAAGCCAGTCTAAATTACATAGTGAGATCCTGTCTCTGAAAAAGAAAAAAAGAGAGAAGAAATAACAGGTTGTAGAGGACTCGGGAGGCTCGCCCACGCAGGTGGATGCACTATGGGAAAGAGGTGGGGCTTCCAGCATACCGGGGCTTGTCTGCCTGACGGTTTCAGCGCAGCAGCCCTCAAGGCAGAAACCTCAGTGGGGCAGGCGCAGGGGCACAAAGCTGCTCCCTGCATGGTGGCTGGGGGGAAGACTGCTGGAGAGAGGCGAGCCTCCCGGCCCTCCGGAGGGGTGATTGTGGATTGATTCCCTGTGCAGTAGGGAGGTCCAGTCATCTCTCCAGGAGCTCTTAATCCAGTCAGATCGATGGTTAGGATGACCCGGGACAGGCGATTCCTCCCCACGGGAAATACAGCCTAGCGGTAGGAGTCTGCAATTCCACCTCCGGTGTGAGCGCAAAAACCGCACGAGCGCCTGGCCGTCCGCACAGCTCTTCCCAGCGCCGTTTGTCGCGGTGGCCAACACGGGCCAGGGAAGCAACCCAAGGACTGCGAGGGGATGAACTGGTAAACAGGAGGGGCCTGTGGCACACTGGGATGCGACTGAGCTTTCGTGGGGAGGATCCCCCTGATGTGCTCTCGCGTGGATGAGCCCCGAGGTCGTATCGCTTGTGAAATACAGTATGATACGGTCTGATTGCATGCATGGGATTACAGGTGTGCAGGCAGATCAAGGCGACAGAGTCCAAGGGTGATTGCCAGGGTTCCTGGCCACGGGAGAATCAGAAATCCTTTTTTCTTTTTAATCTTCTTTTGGTATCGGAAATCGAACTCAAGACCTCACACTTGCCAGGCAGGCGCTGTGCCACTGAGCCGCATCCCCAGCCCCTCCTTTCTTTGACACAAGGTCTCGCTATGTATTTCAAACTAGCCTTGAATTCACTGTGTATCCCAGGCTGGCCTCGAACTGGAAGTGATCCTCCTTCCTCAGCCTCCCTCGTGCTGGGATTACAGGTGTGCGCCACCACACTGGGCCACTCTTTACTTGTTTTTTTAATGGGTACAGAACTTCAGTTATGCAAGATGAAAAAGTTCTGGACACTGGCTGTTATGATGGTTGTCAGACCTACTGAAAACCCCTGAACTGTGTGCTTAGAAATGGTTAGGGTGGAGCTGGCGTGTAGCCCAAGGGCAGAGTGATTGCCAAGGTTGCTCAGGGCCTTAGGCTCCATACCAAGGAGCCTGGTTAAAAAAAAGAAGTTAGGGCTGGGGATATAGCTCAGTGGAAGCACAAGGTCCTGAGTTCAATCCCCAGTACCGCAAAAAAAAAAAAAGAAGTTAAACCAGGTGTGGTGGCACGTGCCTGTAATCCCAGCATACTAAGAGGCTAAGGCAGGCGAATTGAAAGTTCAAGTAAAAAAAAGCCAGGTGCAGGACAATGATTGAGTTCAAGACTAGCCTGAGCTACAAAGTAAGATCAAGGCCGGCATGAACTGCATAGCGAGAGCCTGTCTCAAAGAAAGAAAGCAAGGAAGGAAGAAAGGGAGGGAGGAAGGAAGGAAGGAAGCCCCGCTTAGGCAACTTAGCCACTGTACTTACTGAGATCCTATCTCAAAATAAAAAGTAAAAAAGAACTGGGGATATAACCTAGTGTGAAGGTCCTGGGTTCAATTTCCAGTACCAAAAAAAGTTCAAAATAAATTTGAAGGGCTGGGGATATAGCTCAGTGCCATAAGTGCCTATCTGGCAAGCACAAGGTCCTGAGTTAGATTCCCAGTACCAAAATAAAAAATAAACAAAATAAATTTGGTAAATTTATCTGTAAAGTGGTCACTTGACACAATAAAACTCATGCATAGCTCAAAAATATCAAAGTGTTAAGATGGCAAATTTCATGGTATGTGTAATTTTGCCCCAGTTACAAGTAATAGTTTCAGTCATTAAAAGGGCGCTTACCAGTTGTGACAATTCGTGAAGAGAAATGTTTATCTCCTTTGTCTTTAGAAGATGTTGAATAAATAGAATACTCAGATGTATGGTTCTGGGTTGGATGTGGGTTTTGATAAACCTCTGTAAAAAATGTTTTGAGATTGATAAAATTTGAATTATATATTACATGAGATGAAATTTATTGAACTTAATGGTCAGGATTGTTCCATTGAAGCAAGTTACAAAACAAGGTGTACATGGGCTCATTTTGGTAAAGAGCTATGTTGATACAATTATCTCTTAGAGAAAATTATCTCCAAACAGCATCGGAGACAGCGAGCCCCAATCTCCTGCCAGGTGTTACAGTGCAGGGCGGAAGAGAAGGCGCAGGAGAGAAAATGGCGGTACAGCCGGGTCCAGGACGACTGGATGTTCTTGAGGAACCAAAGACCGGGAGGTGGCTAGAACCTGCTTAGTACTGACCAAGGATGCTGGTGATCGTAAATTAATGAGGGTCTTGCCCTGGAGGGTCTTTACTCTTAGTAGTCTTTTTTGTGGGGGTAACTGACAGTCAAACCAGAACCCCACACTTGCCAGGCAAGTGCTGTGCTGCTGAGCTGTCACCTTGGCCCAGTCTAGTCTGCCTTAGATGGCCCCCCTCAGTGAGGTGATGGGAAATCTCAAAGGGTGACACCAAAAATCCCAAGCCTGTCTTCATCCTTTAGGGATGTGTGTAAAACCAGCCGTGGTGAATTTGTGGTCCCCAACAAGTAAGCAAAAAGATAACTTTCGGTTGTGTTGGTTTAATGTTTTTGTATTTTCCAATTTTCACAATTGGGCTTCGTAATAATAAAATTTATTTTTATTTTTAAAATTAAGTAAAAACACCGTTTGGGGGTTTGACTGACATGCTATAGTGGTTCACAGAGCTTAAGGTAGCGCTTTACACAGATTTTACAACACTTTACACACTTTTATCACAAAGGATACTCCAAAGGAGTATCCAAAGCCAATGGAAAGGATGTGTGAGGCAAGTTTTGGGAGTGGAGATAGAGAAGTTCCATGCCCTTTGGGTATATCGCTCTCCACGAGCTGCTGCTCTCCTGTCCAGCTCTCAGAAAACTCATTTGAAGCTTGGCTTGGTGGTGCCAGCACCCTGGTAGGCTGAGGCAGGAGGATCACAAATTCAGGCCCAACCTAAGCAATTCAGTGACTTAGCGGGACCTTGTTTTAAAATAAAAACCAAAAAGACCTGGGGATATAACACAGTGGGAAGGGTCTAGGTTTGATCCTCAGTACCTTTTACTTGAGTATTTCAGCAAAAAAATCAATACTGTACTTAAAGAATTTGTAACAGAGGCTGGGCCCGGTGGTACATGCCTATAATCCCAGCACTCAGGAGACTGAGGGAGGAGGATCATTGCAAGTTCAAGACCAGCCTGGGCTGTGAAGTGAGCTCAAGGCCTCCCGAGTGCTAGGATTACAGACATGTGCCACCATGCCCAGCTTGAACCCAGGGTCTTATACATGCTAGAAAAGTGATCTCCCATTGAGGTATATCCCACCCTCAAAAAATTATTACTATCACTATTATTATTATTTTCTTTCTCTTCCTTCCTTCCTTCCTTCTCAGGCACAGTCTCACTATGTAGCTTAGTCTGACCTTGAACTCACTATGTAGGCCAGGCTGGCCTCAAACTCCTCCTCACATCCTCCTGCCTCAGCCTCTTAAGTGCTGGGATTACGGGTGCGTATCACATTTCCTGGCAGTCTTCAGTATTTCTGCATGCTGCTTTTCTTCCCCAGAGCCTTCAGTCCTACTTGGTGGATTCCCTGTTATCTTTTTAATTGCCAGATATCTTTGCCATTTTACAGCCTGGTTAGTTTGATTAGTTGGAACCTTGAGTGAATGAGATGCCCCAGTGGACTTTGTCACTTCTGAGAAGACCTGTTTCCGTGTCACTGAGTGCTGGCACTTTTCCTTCACTTGAGTGCCGTATTCAGGAAACCTGAGAGACACTGGGTGATGAGTTCATTGAAGCACAAAGTTCAAACAATATCCTTAGTAAAATCATCTTCCAAATTAAAAGTATCAACATTATTCTTTAAAAAAAGAAAGAAAGAAAGAAAGAAAAAGGTCTGGGATATAGCTCAGTGGCGTAAGCACCTGCCTGGCAAGCACAAGGTCCTGAGTTCAATTCCTGATACCCCAAAAAAAAAACAAAACCTATTCTTTCATCAGTGTGTGTATGAGTCGATTTCCCATTGCTGGGTAAAATACCCGATGTGCATACTAAAGGAGGGAAGGTTTATTTTGGCTCAGTTTCCAACCACAGTCTGCCAGGGCCAAAGCAGGAACATGGCAGCAGGCCACGGTGCTCATCCAGGACAGCAGAGAAGAAGGGCCTGGGGACCAGGTACACACATCATGGTCACTCCCTCAAGCACCCCATTTACTCACTTCTTTCCACTGGGCCCCACTGCTTGACAGTCCATTCAAGGAGGTATGCATCAGTGTATTGACCTCATAACCAATCAGCTTCCCAAGCTGCTTATCCGCACTGAGGTGACAATCAAGATTGACTGTCACAGTATATATTTACCATTTCTTTAGTTTAAGAAGCACACAGGGAATGCTTAAAGTGTACACAACCTGTGGGTGGATGCGGTCAGTGGCTGAAGCTGGAGAGCAATCACATGTGCAGGGCTAAGAAGAAGCCAGCCCCAAGAACACAGAGAGCTCAAGGCAAGCCACGGAAACAAGCTATTCCAGCTCCCAGTAGAAAGTTGCTAGACAGAAGGGTTGAAATTGACATCAACCGCCTGAGAGCATAAATAAGCATACTGTGGTGGTGGAGCAGTTTCCTTTCCTCCCATCAGGACAGAGAGGGCTCCACCTGACCTCACCTTTGGTGTCTTATCTTTATTTTTCCCATTCTCTCAGTGGCCCTCCCTGGGAACATTGATTGCTGTGTGGTAAGCAGCAGGTGAACAGTCCCTTCAAGAAAATCATATTCTGTAGGGAAAGATTTAGATGGCAGCTTAGTGGGCCAAGGACTTTTCTTTGGGGGGGATGGTCTCATATAGGCCACGTGTGGTGGCACATGCCTGTAACCTCAACACTCAGAAGGCTGAGGCAAGAGGATCATTGTGAGTTTGAGACCAGCCTGGGCTACAAAGTGAGCTCAAGGACAGCCTGAACTGCATCAAGACCCTTTCTCAAAAAGACACACACACACAAAAGACGGTCTAACTATGTAGCAAAGGTTGGTCTTAAACTCATGGTGATCCTCTTGCCTCAGCCTCCTGAGTGCTAGGATTACAGGCGTGTGCCACCACGCCCCGTTCAAATCTTTTTACTAATAAAAAAAATTTTTTTTAATTTTTTTGAGACAGGATTTCACCATGTAGTCCAGGCTACATAGTAGTAACCCAGGTAATCCTCCCGCCTCAGCTTCCCAAATGTTATAATTACACCCATCCAATACCAGCTCCAACTTACATTTTTCTTTTTATCTAAAATGTGTAGAGCGACTATATAAATGCAACTCCTTTTGGGAGAGACAGAGTTCACACCAGGGCCCTTGACCTGTTATTCATTGAAAGCTTGATTTTTGTTTTCTTTGGAGGTAGTCAAGGGCTTAAAAATTGCTTTTAGTGACTCTTCACTTGGGCCTACAAGGTAATTTAAAAAGAACAGAGCTTGACCTTTTGGACCCAGGACCTCAAATGCTGTACCACTAATTGTGTGTCTTCTCCCCACCCCTCGCGTGCCTTCCTTTTGTATTTCTTCTTTATTAGCTTAAACTTCGGGTCAGAGCCCTGCTCAGCATATAGGCATATTAATCATTCAGGGAATTTCAATCTGAAAACTGGCAATGTGAATTTGATTAACCCCAAATTTAATTAACCTTCCCCATCACTCCAAAAAAAAAAAAAATTCCAAAAGCTGGCCAAGGTGGTGCACACCTGTAATCCCAGCACCTGAGAGGCTGAGCCAGGAGGATTGCCGTGAGTTCAAGGCCAGCCTGGGCTGCATAGTTTGAGCTGCATCTTGAGACTGTCTCAAAAAATAAAAACAAAAAACAAAACAGAACTATCCAGTGTGGGCCAGGGATGCAGCTCAGTGGCATAGAGCCTGCCTGAGTTTGATTCCCAGTACCAAAAACAAAAAAACTACCCAATGTGTTTATCTGTGCACATCAACAAATACGGAGACAGGAGGGGAGTGTTCCCGTAGCCCCACTTGTACCGTCTATATTACCGCCTTTTGGAGAGGTGGAGGCAGGAGGATGGCAAGTTTGAGCCTAGCCTGGGCAAATTAGTGAGACCTTGTCTCTAGAGGGTAGAAATGTACTTCAGGGTGGAGGACCTGGGTTCAATCCCCAGTACCAAAAAAAAAAAAGGCAAGATAGAAGAAATAAAATAGGAAACAAAGAAAGTCATCTTTTATAAATTGTATTCTACTACTGGCACAAAACACGTGGATCAGTGGAATAGACTAGAGAACACAGAAACCACCTCAGGCCCATCCAACCATCCTATATATGCCAGACGTGGCAGCACATGCCTGTAATCCTAGCACCTCGGAGGCTGAGGCAGGAGGATCATTGTGAGTTTGAGGCCAGCCTGGGCTACAAAGTGAGTTTAAGACCAGCCCGAACGGTATAGTGAGACCCTGTCTCAAAAAGACAAAACAAAACAAAACAAAACAAAACAACAAAACCATCCATACAAAAAAACAAAACTATCCTATCTTTGAGAAAGCATCCAAAAACACACCGGAAGAAAACTAGTCCCTTTATCAGTGCTGGGAAAAATGCCTATTTACATGCAGAAGGTTCAATCCAGACCCATATCTCTCCCCGTATACTAAACTAAAATCAAAATGGAGCAAAGATTTGAGTATTAAAGCAGAAACAATAAATAGATAGATAGGATCAGAAACAGCCAGGTGTGGTGCTGCACAGTGGTAATCCCAGCACTCAGGAGGCTGAGGCACGAGGATCCTCACTGTTAGACTCCGCTCAGGCAGGACTTCCCAGCATCTAACCTGTTTGTCAGTAGCGGGATTGTTCTCTGAGAAAACCGAACTCAGAAGTGGCGCTGTTGCTCTCGGCAAACACAGGATATCATAAAGAGAGATAAAGTGGAGCATGAGATCTTCCAAGGGCCAGGACGTTTACACCGGATGCCCTCAGGACTTTGACCGCTGAGGCACAGGACGTTCGGAGAACTTTGACCACAGATACTTGTTCAGATCTCCTCACCTGAAGTTCCTGGCCGGCTTACCGGATAACTTGCCTGATCTCCCCACTTGACCTCCTTTGTCCAGGCCCTATAAAAAAGGCTGTTTTTCTGTTTGTTTGGCTTTTTTTAAGGCTGTTTTTCTTTTCTTTCTTTTAAAAAAAGTCTATTTTTCTCTGTACCACACAGACTTTTCACTGCTTGCACCCAGGCACAATAAGTTTCACACCATGTTGCCTTTACATAAGCTTGGTGGTCTCTGCTGGTCTCTGACTTGCACCATTCCTTACAGTCACAGCCTGGACTGCATATGTGCAACAATGGTTTGCACCATCTCAAAAAAACAAAAACTAAAACCAAAACCAAAAACAGAAGCCCTTAGTCTGAAGATAAAATAGGTGAAACAATCAAAGATGTATGCAAAGGTAAAGACTTTCTGAATAGAACCCCAACTGCATAAGAAGTAACATGAAGAATCGACAAATGGCCAGGCGTGGGGGCGCATGCCTGTAATCCCAGCACTCGGGAGGCTGAGGCAGGAGGATCGTTGCACGTTTGAGACCAGCCTGGGCTGCAAAGTAAACTCAAGGCCAGCCTGAACTGCATAGTGAGACTCTCTCAAAAAGACCAAAAAATAAATAAATAAAAAGTAGAGAACACAAAACACTGAGGTTCCATCTCCAGAAAGAATGCTGATCATCAAGAAATCGGATAAAAGCAAGCGCTGGTGAAGCTGTGGGGGAGAAGGAGCCTTTCCACATTATTGGTGGGAAGGTAAACTAGTATAACCACTCTGGAAATCAGCATGGAGATTCCTCAAAAAACTAAAAGTAGAATTTCTATGTGACCCAGCTGTTCCCCTTCTAGGTACCCTCCTGAAGAATTAAAGACATCGTTTCTCAGTGATACCTGCTTATCCATGTTTCTAACAGCATAGCTCATCTAATAAATCTTACAAGTGGCCCGTATGTTCATGACAGCTGAGTGGATGAAGAGAATGTGGTATGCCTACATGTAAGAAATGAATTTACTTCGGGGCCATAAAAAGAAATTGGACTCCAGAGGCAATAAAAGCAAGACTTTTAATCCATACTCTTGCAGGAGTGTCACCTACACACACAGGCAACACCGCAGGGGAGAAGCTGTGTGTTTTTATTCCTAACTCACAGGACTTCCACCCCTCATCTCCCATGGCCTGGAATCTGGGGTTCACAGTCTGTCCTGAGCAATCTAATTCTTTTTTTGAGACAGGGTTTTGCAATGCAGTTCAGGCTGGCTTTGTTTTTTGTTTTTTGCTTTTGTCTTCTTGAGACAAGGTCTCACTGTGCAGTTCAGGCTGGCCTTGAGCTCACTTTGTAGCCCAGGCTGGTCTCAAACTCCCAACGATCCTCCTGCCTCAGCCTCCCGAGTGCTGGTGTGCCATCACACCTGGCTCCGAGCAATCTATTTCATCCCATACCTGTTGTCCCCTGCTTTCCCCTTCTAATCTCTCCCTCTGTCTTTCCCTTTGTGGTTATTTTTAGCCTTTTGGCTTCCCACCACATGTTTAGCAATTACGTCTTACCTCAGAACCTTATCTCTGCTGTGAGTCTTTGTACATCCTGTGTGTCCTTGTCTGCTAGTTGACTGAGTTAAGTCTAAGAATAAGGTCTTACTAGAGTGGTTAATTGAATACAGGCCAATTAAAAAGGTTTTTTATGTCTTACATACACAGTGGAATTCTACTCTGCCACAAAGAAGGATAAATTTGAATCATTTGTAGGAAAATCAACACACCTTGAGACCATAATGTTAAGCAAAATAAATCAGACACATCAGATTCAATATTTCATAGTTTCTCTGCAAGAAAATCTCGAAGTATAAATAGATTAAAGAGCAAAATAAAAGATACTAGGAAACAGGGAAATGGACAAGAAATGGAGGGAGGGAGGAAGGAAAAATGTACTTTCTGTTTACTTTTGAGACAGGGTCTCACTATGTAATTCAGGCTGATCTGAACTCACTATATCATCCAGCCTGTCCTCAAACTCAAGGCAATCCTCCTGTCTCAGCCTGCTAAGTGCTAGGATCACAGATGTGTGCCACTACACTCAGCGAAATATTGTATTTTAAAACACCTACAGCAGACTTCCGGGAAGATGGCGACCGGGTAGGCAGCAGAGAGAGAACCTCCCAGAGGATTACCACCCAAACAATGAAATATAGCAATATGAAGACAGAAATAAGGACTTCCGGGAAGAAGACGACCAGCCGAGAGAGCGAGTGTGGAGGGAAGAACGGCTTCAACTCCTGAACCCGACAGAGAACGCGCTACTGGGACAAACTGCGCCAAACCAGGCAGCGCTCCGAGATCCCGCTCAGAACCCCACCCCTGCAGCCAGCGCTGCGCGAACTGGAGCAACAGAGACCGGCCGGCGGGATTTCTGAGTCGGGGAAAATCTCCATCCAGGGAAAAACATCTGAACGGCACTCCTGTCTGCACGATCACAGGGTGAGTTAAGTGCGCGCTCTAACCGGTTTTTCCTGAATCAGGAAGAAGCTCAGCCCAGCGAGAGACATCAAAGCAGCTTTAAGGACTGCGGGATCTCCCGGGTGGGAAGACTTACTTAGGCGCCCCAACGGGTTTTGTGAGGGGGGAAGGAGCTCCACCCAGGGAGGAACACCTGAGTGGCCTATCTGCAAGAATCCTGGGGTGGCGAGCTGTTTATTCGGCC